>VYZV01009802.1:1899-20534 GCA_013401275.1 Pandion haliaetus | reverse complement strand
AAAGGAGGAGGGAAAGGAAAAGGAAAAGGAGGAGGGAAAGGAAAAGGAAAAGGAGGAGGGAAAGGAAAAGGAGGAGGGAAAGGGAAAGGAAGAGGGATTCAAGATCTTTCTTGAATAGTAATTTTTGAGCAAGGCGCAAGCAGTGGTTAATCAGTTTCCTGATGAGATGCACGCTGTTCTACTACAATAAGGTGATTTGCTTCAGGCACCTGCCATCACCAGAAAAGATCCCAGTACTTAAAGCCCACTATCAACCTACTGCGGGTGAGGTGAGCCACGGCAAAGGTCACACACGTGCTTGCCCACAGCACATGCCACACAGCCTTCTGAAACTTTTCACTCTGCTTCCTCACCACCACAGCTCAGCTGACATACCGCCACAGGAACAAGTTACCAAGGCCTGGTCCTTTGAAACTCCAGCTTTGAGCTACGTCAGAAATGTATGACGTTTCTTGCAAATTCAAAGGTGTGTGGATTTTTCATTAATGTTACAGGCCATGTCTGATTATATTTGGAAATAATTCATGTTACTTCATTACATTAAAAAGAGCATGAAAAGCAGAACAGGCCATACCTGAATGACTGCACCTGCAGCGGCACTTTCTGGCTCTGCTCCCGCAACCGGCATACATCCTTAGAAGCTTTCCTCATCAATTTCTCAGCACTTAAACCTTGTTTCTGTTCTTCTTTTGACTGTTCAGCCTGTAAATGGGAAAAATAACTGTATTTTGCTAATGATGAACAACTACTCATTTCAAAGAAATGGCAAATCCTTCTGTGTCAACGAAAAAACTTGGCAGAGTTAGGTTTACGGCTGCACTCGATCTTAAAGGTCTTTTCCAACCTAGATGATTCTATGAAAATCTCTATACAAAGGGTCAGCAAGACAAGAGACAGACATCACAAGCCTAAGCCATGGGCACAAAATAAGGTAACAGAGCTTTTCCTNAAACTTTTTTCTAAAAAAAAAAAAAAAAAAAAAAAAAAAAAAAATAGAGCAAATCCCATGCCATCACAGGTGGCTACTAGGTGTTACAAATTTTGGTGATATATTTCTATAGTTAGACAACACCTAAATTTGTACGAACAAGTGTCATCTAACCAAGTATCTTTTTAGAACTGGGAGACAGTGATTCTCCTCCCATGTAAAATACTTTCATTTCCTAATGAAAGCTCTCAGGAAAGTTGCGTATACCTACTCTAAAATAATAGACAAAAAAAAAAAAAATAGAGGAGGCATACTCTCAAAATAAACTTTCAAGTTTTGTTGACCTTGTTAGCAATATTAATATTCATGAACTTTTATGCTTTTTTTCCATGACATGACACCTGTTTTGCATATGAGACTCACTTCTTTCATTTGCATTGTAGGGGTTTAAAAGCCAAGCGAACAGAACACCAGGGGTAACAACAGATCAAGGATCTTTCTTGATGTGAATATTGTTGAGCAGCTACATACCCACTTGTAAGTTACAGTATTTCTGTATGTCAGTATTGCTGGCTCTATTACATATGTCTTTACCAAGTACTGCTGCATCAACAGGACAATCACAGGTGTACCATCCACCATTTTGGTGACAGACTGCTATTAAGAATTGTGTTTTGCTTTTTAAAAAACCTTATTAAGGGTTTCTGAACACACGATAGTTTGAACAGCAGCTCTTTTTAGGTGGGCAGTCACCTGGATTTCTTAGACAAATGGCAGATGAGTCCCATGACACATGCATTATCACCCCCATCAAGGGTGGGGTGCATGGCATGAGCAATGCCACCTTGTGTGTGCACTTAGCTTCATTTCTAGACTGCAGGAACTCACATGAATGTTACTTACTGTATTTTGAATTTTGCCAGCCATCAAAATTTAATAGAAGTAGTTCACGTTCTTAAGCAATTTTTAAGTTCTTAAGAGGTTAATTATTGATGCATAACTTTAGGCACTCAGACTTGAAAATGCTGTTCTGTTACCTCAAATTAAAACACACATCCAAGACAGAAACAGCAATCTTCAAAGTTGGTTTGTAACTTGAAGAGTTCACATCTCCAGTTCTGAATTCAACCCAGTAGACTCCCAAACAACAAAACCAACTAATTAAAAAAAAGTTAGTCCATACTATCAGTTTCATACCGGGTATTTACAGAAATCTGTTCACAGCAGGATAGTGATACCCTATCTGTTGAGATGCACTCCAGTGCTTTAGATGAAAGTGTTTTATATTAAAGAACACTTCCCTTTCAATAACTCACTCAAAATCCAGGCAGCTTATACTGCTGTTAACTTCTTCAGTCCCCAATGCCAAAATAGCTATGATTTTAAAATGAAATGATCCCATAAATATTGTTTTCCTTATTATAGTGAACAGAAATTTGCAATCTACAACTGGTAGTGTCTTAATTTTACATATGTCACTGGCTACATGTTTTATCAGCTCCCCTAGTTCATATTTTTCATCAAAGCACTAAACATACAATATTTCAAAATTTTCTAATTTTATCTTTTCCCTAACTATACACAAGATTCTTGTGACTACTGCATTTCAGGTTAGCAGCATAGATGACTTTTGTTTTCATACCCTCTATTACTATGTACTCCTTTTTCATTTTTTTCTAATCTTGCTATTTTTTCAGGATGCTCTCAGAGAAGCCTTGATTTCAGCCCAATGCCTCTAAGAGTATGCACGTGAAGTTATGTGCATGACCAGGTTTACATTTACATCATGTTTCTCAAGTGATTTATGAAGACAGTGAATCCTCCAACTACATAGAATACAGAAAAGCATACTAATACATTGGCCATAAGTTCGGTAAATGCCAAAAATCTGGCACTTGTCTGCCAAAAATAAGTGCCAGGTAGGAATCTCTGTATCTGCACTTAGCTTAAGCGCGAGATAACGAAGAAGAAACACTATCAAAATTAAAGCTGAAACCCTAATTCCTGTCTTGTCCTTCAGTGTTTTTTGTATAGAATAAAGTGAATCTAAAGAAAAACTGTTAACTGTACTAGACACCAAAACACTGGAACAAGGACATATTTGTGGTATTAATGACATAATTACAGATTACGTCTACATAGAAGAGGTACTGGAAAGAACAAGATCTTTACAGATAGTCACAGTAATGGTTTTTGGACATACACAAAGAGGAAGTACTTCAGAGGACACCAGGTGTCTGAAAACTTACTTGTATGAGGATTTAAGACTCAAACTTTGAAATACAGTGCGATTTCTCACAAAAATGCAATCTCAACAAGAGAAAATGCTTCTGGTGCACGGAATTACCAACTGTTTTTGGATCTGCAGGTATTAGTGGGCTTTATGTACTTGCTGTACTTAGGAAGGTGTGGTAGGAAGGGGAGGGAAGGTATGGAGTCTGTGTATTTGGCTTCAAGCAGAGTAACTGTGTGCTAGCACTGATTTTCAACATCCCCCGCATCTGCGGTTTCATTTTTCACTTGAGACTCTCTCAATTTCTCTGGCACTTCCAGCTGCTGCATTAGTCTGTGCCATTATAATGCCTGCAGGATCTAAAAAATAATCTATGACAATGTTCTCTAGGCTGCTGTGTTTTGCTAACCCAAGAGGAAACACTGACAGCAGAGTACAGCATTCTCAGGGTTGTTTTGCTCCACAGGGGAAGGCTGCAATGATTTTAAGGGTAGAAATATCTCTAGAAACTTTGTAAGCACTCTTCAAAGAGGTGGAGTGGCTGTGATCATTGTTCTGACTTTTAGCTTGGAAAGAGGGACTTAAATGCTGTGCTGCAGACTGCATATATTTTAGGAACATATATTATTACTCTTATTCTTCATTACTGTGTGTGTCATGGTGTTGATCACTGACGCCAGAGATATAAAATATGACAAACCTGTCTGCTGCCTTGAAAGAGCCAGCTGAAACAAGAAAGCACAAATCCAAAGGATTTATAAAATTAAATGTTGAGGAGGCATACTCTATTCTAGTAGGAATAGTTTTAAATTAAACAAACAATTAAAAATTATCATTTCTATCCAGCATTAGATATAAACTATGAACTTCTAGATAAATTTAGCTATGCTTCCTTTATATAAGCTACTGTTTTTCTGGGATAAAGCTGAGAAAGATAAAATTCATACAATGAATTCACATGGTAAAAAAACCAACCACACAGTTACATTGTGTGATGTTTAAACATTGCATTGTCTTATCCCGGTTTGCCCAAGGGTTTTTCAGAACCCTTGTAAATGCTCGGCCTAAACTCTGCTAGTATTTTATCGCCATTTTAGAACCCCACTAGCTATAGCCAATAGCAGATGCCAAGGAAAGAGAGACAGGAAGACAGAACAGGGCAGAAACATAGAGCTGGGAGAACATATTGGGAGAAAGTTTTGTTTCCTAAGCTATCAGACAGTCAAGGACTTCTTGAAGTAGGTGATATCATTATGGTTATTGACCTCTGATGGATTTTTCTTCATGAATTTATCAAACTGCTTTTTGAACCTATGCAAACTAGCAGCACTCTGTGGAAAACACAGTTTCTAAATGTTGTGCTATGTTTGCTTGCATTTAACCTGCCACCTCTTCAATTCCCTACTTCCTGTGTAATAAAAGACAATGATTAATTGCTGTCCTCCACCTCACCCATGATTTTATAGGCTTCAGTTGTAGCTACTTAGCCACTCCTAACACAGAAGCTGTTTTCTCCTTTGACCATCCTTGTTGACTCTCTGTAGTTTCATTATCCACTTTGAGAAGAGGAACCAGAACTGAACAATGTCTAAGTTACAGGCATAACATGTATTTATATAAAACAATGATTTGTTTTGTTCGAACTCTTCTTCTTACTAATACCTGTCTTACTTGCTTTTTGACATCTGCTGATCACTGTGAAGTTTTTGCTGATGTTTTTGTTTCTTATATCCGAAGTATCTTATTCCTAACATCTAATTCAGAGCTCAGCTTTGTATATGCAAATATTAGGATCATCCCTTCCCTCCTCTACACAAGGCTATTTACTGACATTCAGCTTTTAAAAAAACAAAACAACAAACCCAGTAACTACTGCTTATATATTAGGAGGTCCTCTGCACCTTGATAAAACCGCTTTCCATTTTTACTACTCTGAATATCTTGGTGTCATCAAAACACTAATCTCTATCCGCCATAAATAGCTAAAAAGAGTGCAAATCCCTCCTGGATGTCACTAGCAACTTCCCCCCCATTGAAAACTGATGTACACTGACAGACATAGATGAGAAGGGGGCTCCAGAGGGCATCTACTCCAACCTCCTGCTCAGAGTAGGTGAAGCTGGAGCTGGGTACTCAGGGTCTTGTCCAGTTAGGTTCCAAATATCTCCAACTGTGCAGGTTGTGTTTTGGGGTTGTTTTTTTTTTTGTTTGGTTGGGTTTTTTCCTCCCCAACAACCTCTCTAGGCCCCTATTCCAGTGTATGATCACCCTCACAATTTAAAAAAACAACCAACCTCCTCAAAACATAACAAAAACCCCACAACATCCAACTTTTGAATGTATCTTGTTGGAATTTTCCATGTTCCAACTCGTCACTGTTGCCTCTCACTCATTCTATCCTGCTTTTTGCCTTTTATCCACATGAGGACATCCCATTACCTTATGGCAGTTTAGAGACAGTGCATATATACTTGTATTGTTTTAGAGACCATCACATAGAGAACAGAATTTGGTTTTCCTTTGCCAAAGCTAGAACAAGTATATCCTGAAAAAGAAATAAGCCACAGTGGAAGTACTGCCTTTCCCAAACGCCCCTACCACTGTAAGTAATGGTCATTGCCTCTCTCTACCTGTTACAAACAGCTTTGGCTACAAGTTCTGTGCAGACTGCAAATCAACTGATGCTGAAGGACAAAAAGCACATGCATGTCTGCAGAAGTACAGCTGGGACATGAGAATTTTAAATTAACTTTTAAGTAAATGCTATTTTACTACACCAACCACAACTATTACTCCAAATAATAGTGTTTCTACTCTGAATTACTAAAGTATTTACAGGGCACTAGAAAAATACTACCTCAAATTCTAGGTTTAAATGCTGTAGTATTGACTAAAAAAGAAATATTTTTTATACTGTGTAATTCAGAGGTGTAATTAGTCACATGTGAGCTTCTGTAAAAATCTTTTAACATGCTAGACTGAATTCTTTAACGAATTTATAGAAAGGGTAGGGCCATATGCATATTCACTCACACAATATCTGTATGCTGCTCATACCTGTTTTTCAGCTTGTTTCAACAGTTTCTGGAATCGTTCATCCTCTAGCACACACAGGGGAAGGTCTGTCTCTCCTCTAGCTTTCATTTCCTCAAGCTTTTGTTTAAGATCCCGCAAGGCCTGAAGCTCATCATTCAGACGATTCTGTCTTGTGCGTGATGCCTGGAGGTCCAGCTCCAAGTCAAGGGAAGTGCGTATGGGGCACTCTTGCGTAGCTCTTCGCATGATTGGTTGGCAAACAGGCTAAATCATTTGGGAGACAGAACAATAAAAATTAATATCTACAGAGGCTAGTGTAGGGTTTGACATAATACAGTCAGAAAAGCTCAAATATTTTTTGTTTTTCTTTAGCAGAAAGCTACTATAATGAGATCCAAGTGAAAAAATTCACCTATTCTGGAATTTTTCTTCAGTCACTAGCTAAAAATACATGCAAAAGTTTCTCCAACCAGATGTACCATGATATATTTACAGGTTAAAACCAAAATACCCATTCTGATCTCCAGGATGACACAACGCCAGGAGACCAACACTACACAGACTTCCCCACAGATTTCAAATACCTTATTTATTTTTATAAACATTTGCTTTTTCAAGGCCTAAACAAACACAATGTTATGAATTCTGTAAACATGCATTTCTTTAGTGTATTTAATGTTATTTACTGTCCTTTCACAGTGACTTTTTGCATGAGTAAGTCAGGCAGGAGAAGTCACCCCAGACTATTCAATATTTCTTTCTTATGCCAAATGTAATCCTGCTACCTGGTAACAACCCTTCCGCAGAAGTGGTTTTTCCAGTTACAATCAAGATTAAAACATAACTCTCTCAACTTATTTAAGAATGACCTCCATGCAAGGGAAATACAATCTTACTCTCTTGTCCTTGAATCCTTTTGCTACTCAAATACTCTTGGAGAAGAGTACATCCCCTTTAAAAGGACATCGGGATCCCTGAAATTTCCACCAAAATTTGCTCAAGATACACGTTGCTGGTGTTGACTTTTGTGCAGCATAAGCCACCTTGGGTCACTTTGTAATATTCGGGGTCCTTAACCCAGATCCCTCTGACAGTAACAACCTAAATTTCAACAGTAAATGCCATGATGCTAAGTACCAGTGTCTTGCTGCTGGCTTCAGCCACAACTACAACAACATAAGCTTTGTCGGTGGGGGAAGATGTAGGACCGAGACCACTGTGTTGAGATTTCAACCTGAAACTACAGGACTACATGGGGTACTTGCATTGCTTTTGCTGAAATACTTGAAATAAAGCATATTGTTTAAGTAGTTTGTTACTCCTTCTCTCCCCATGCTTTGTTTTAAACCATGTACAGGTAATGTAGCACATACCCGTTTAACTCTTAGGCTCCGCCGTTCTGTGGCATTTCTCACAAAGAGAGACTTTTTGGCTAGTGTTGAGCTGTCGCTGTCACTTCGATTCAACTGTCAAAATGTACATAACAAACAGAGATATAAAGCACCTTCACGTACAAATACATCTGTATTGATATAACCAGTCAGAAAACCTCAGTGTTGATATACATGTAGGTCATTCTTAGTACAAAGTAAAAGTTTTTTCAACTAGAATAAGCGGCTACTCCCAAATTCTATTCCTAAACCACGATGACCATTGTTCTTACTGAACAACTAGTAAGTAGACTCTTTAGAAATGCAAGGAAGATAACTACGGTTAGTTTATTAAGTACTCCCAAATCACTGCCTGGCAGCAGATTGTAAACTATGGATTTCATTTACCTGGGGCAGGCTTTTAACAAATTTACTACAGGGAACATAAGTAACTGTGGACACGCACCTGTCCAACAAACAGTACTTTTGTATTGTTATTTGTAACAAGTACAGGTGTACCTACAGCTTCCTTCAGAAGCACTTCCTGCTTCTCAAAAATATGTGCCACAGCTTGGCAGTAGTTTCTACTTAATTATAGCATTAGTTCCACATACATCAGTGCAGACTGACCATTAGATGCATCAGCGTGCGTGGTGGTAACCTTCAGAGAAACAGAAGCATCTATCTGCAGGATATTTACTTCACCTCTTCAGAAAAGGACAGACAAAAAGAATCATTCTGCTAACATTTCAATAACCAAAGCCAGATCCCTAAAGTATGCTTACACAGGACTGACTGGGAGTTGGGAGTGAGAAATACCACCTTGTGCAATATGAATACACCTCTTGAGAGACAAATCCGCCTTTTCGCTATGGAGCCACCACTGGGAGCCCACCCCTGGATACACACAGGTGGCTATAATCACTGATGTTCTTTATGCATTTTTCAAGGGAGATTTTCAAAGGCACCAACAGACTTTTGGTCTGTCCTTTAGGCCTCGACAATCTTTGTGTTTCCTGTAACATCGTATGAGAGTAGGTGCTCTCTTAAAGCTAGGCCATCTCTTCTGAAAAGAATGCAGCTGGCAGTTAGCCAGAGCATATCCAACAGGTGCTTTCCTCTACCATGGCACCACAAAGCAAGCAAGGCTGGATATGCTGGCGGTGCAAGCTGGGAAACAGGACTGGGGAGACCCCCGTTCAGCCCTCTCCGTGCACTCAGACGCAGATACAGTGCCCACTCTTGAGCCCCGACAGTGGACTACAAGTATTTCTGAAACTGCAAAAGATTCATCTGTGCAAACGTGGGGTTTCTGTAGGGTACTTTGCTTCCAGGCAATACCGTACAAGAGAAAGAGAATGGTTTAATTCAAGGTATGTTGTTTTAGATTCTGGCTTCTGGCAGTAGGTACGTAGCAATGTTCAAAGCTACAAAAGCCCAATAATTTTCCAGATGCAAAAAAACCGAGGAGTTTATACTAACTAAACTATCAGAGCAACTAGTGTTACTTCCTGTCAAAGACCTCCATAGGCAGTAAGCTAAGGCTGTATTTTTCTGCCAATACACCCAATTTCCAGTGTACAGGAGTTAAGATGAAGGTTAGGTTCTGAATTCAGCCAGTAATCTACCCAAATTATGTAAAGATGGTTACAAAACAATCTGCTGTGTTTCATTCTGGAGGGTGTATGGAATAGTTATTTAAGTATGTAGATACCAACTATAGGTTTTTTGGGGTTTTTTTTTTTTAGGCCAATGATAATCACAGAGAAGTGATCAACTTTAATGTTCCTGAATGATTAAAGCAACCACCTCTAACTGAACTGGAGAAGAATTAAAGCTTAAGTATTTTTTAAAAAAAAAAGTCATACTTGTGCGAGTAACCTGTAGAAACTAAAGATCAAAAGAAATTGCCTTTTCCAGGGTGCCTGTAATTAAAATCTGTAGAGCTGGTAATCCCTGCTTGGATCTTTAAACACATGATTTTCACAGTTAGTTTAGCAGCAACAGGGCTGACAATTTAAATATTTTTTTTTTCCATGCTACCATGGGTCTAGAAAGACTGGAGAACTTTGTTGCCAAAGCCATGTTTAAAACTCAGCCCCTAGGCAGCGCTCGCACATCTTTCGAAGATGTAATTACTGCCGGATTTGGGCTGCCCAGATTTAAAACTAGTTGAGATACAAAGTGAGATTTAAAATTGATGACTGAGCTCTTTCCACACTGTTACCCTTAAATGGTTACATTATTAAAATATGGTAATGCAATGGCAGTTTACAGTGCACTCTATTCTATGTTTTAACAAATTATTTTGCTGTGTGAGAGCTGTAGTTGCTGACGTGCAGGGAAACACACTTTTTGCAGGCAGCCAGCACAGGCATCTGTGTTACTTCCCTCCAATAGGATGTATTTTTGCCCTAATAAAGGTGTTTTGCAAGAGTACGCAACTCTACTGAAAGTCAATTCTACTATGCATCAGGTCAGTTGTGGAAAGAACAAATCTAGAGAAAGCACAGGCTCTGCCTCTTGCAGGGAAAATTGGTACATGACTCACTGTCATTAATGCATCATTCCCAAGAAGTTAAATGACTCTTTAGTTAATAGCTCTCCTTCCAAGTGTTTTTCCTCTTACCCTACAGATGTATTGGTTCCGCTCGCCTGGAGAGAAGGTTTGTGAGCGCACTATCATGCTGTTCCTGACAAAGGGACGCTGTCTTGAGCTCCAGCTGGCTTTGTCCTTGGGTCGGACTGTTGCGTTCTCGTTAAGAGATTCCTCAGTGTTAGTCTCTTTATCAACCTACGAAAAGGAATTTAGTTTATAAGAACTACTATACCCAGACACATGCCACCACATAGTTTTTGTGCCTTTGGATTTTACAAGCATTGCTACCTTGCAGCAGATAGAAAAAGACCAGCAGTGAAAAGCATCTTGCACATACAGAGAAGCTATGCTGAGTAAAGAAACACAAAATTCCCAAAACACTTAACAGCGTGCAGAGAGTCTTTGAAGGTAGACTGTGTATCCAGTAAAACCAAAACTTTTGCAGAAAGGCCTTCGCTGCCCTGCAGATGGTCTGACGCAACCACAGTGCAACAAGTGTTTTGCTTTGCCATTTGCGGACATTATTATTATTGTTATTGCACAATTATATTTATTTTGTTCTGCATTTGCAGAACAGCAAGGTTCTACCATGCTAGAGATGGTGCCTGTGCACACTGAAAGGGGCAGCTGGGAAAGTTACATTGCCCAGGTTCTCCCAGATATACTGTCTTGTGTCCCCCAAGCCCCAGCAGCGGGACTGCTTTATGGCAATCTGCAGAGCTGCACCAGCCTTGTGAACCCAGGGAAATGACATTGCTAGCTGCTGTTCCTCAGAACGGCCTGCTGCATACTACAGTTGCCCCACACATGCCCCAGGGAGGCACGGGTGCCAACATCCCTGTAGGTGGTGCAGCCTGTGCTTGCTTACATGCAGCAATCATCTTGACAGCCGAGCTAGAACAAGCACTGCAGCAGCTGGCACATCTGATGTTACTGATGTGCACTGGGGCATTTTCTTCAACTTGGGTAATTTAATGAGGTTCATGGTTTTCAACGTGCAGGTGATAAACACAATGACCTAAATAGCACAACTGCAACCCTGTGAGGATCTGGCACACGAAGATCTGTGGCTGGCTTTACAAAGAGGTCTGCTGTGTCTTTCACTCGCTGTCCAGGTCCATCCAGCCCGGGCTTAGCAAAACACTAGTGTGTGTGCCTAACCTTCAGATGTTGTCCTTGATGTCTCCCTTTGCCAAGTTAGGGCTTTGATCTGTATTTGCTTGCTACCTAGCAGGCTATCAGTCCTTTTATACCACGGCCTTAGCTCATTTGGCATCTTGCCACATTAATTGGAAGTTAATTACAGTTTCCAACAAGTCCACTAAGGTGTTGAACTTCTGTATTGTCACTAACTTGAAGGAATGATATGTCATTCTTTGTGTTTTTACCTTTGCTATTTTACAGAACCTGTGGGTTTAATGCACGTAACAGTGTTTTCATTAAGATGCAGAAGTGTGTTCTAAAAATTTTATTTCTAGAGTATGTGCTACCCCATCAGGGACATGTTTACCAAAAATTTAGTAAAAGTGCTTTCAAAAAGGTAGAATATAATTTAAAGTGAACAGTTAACAAGAACATGGAACCAGAATTTGTTTTGTGCAGTGTGGGGGTAGTTCAATAGGGCACAGTTTAATACACATTTTAGAATTTTCTGTTCATTAATCTTTCCTCCTCTTCTCTGCTGAGCCAGTTTTTGTATTTCACACCCTAAAATAAAGGGAAGAAATAAGGAAGACCCTTCACTTGTTTAAAGATCTCGAGCCCTGTTCTGTCTTTCCCCCTTTACCAGATGAATCAGGAAAAAAAAAAGGAAACAATGAAACACATGTGCAGAAGTATTTTAAATATGCACAAGTTGAAGCTACTGAACTGCACTTGTATTTTGAATATTCTCCCTATGCAAAAAAAAAAAAAGTGAAGATACAGATTTTTAGTTGTCTTTGACTTAAAAGCTCTGCCTTGTGTATCTGTTGTTGAATGTCCTCTTCATAGTTCAGAAGTGACCACACCGATTTCATTGAAAGTACATACTGACAAGTGTTACAGCAAAGGCCACATCAAATTTTAAATGCAGCAGACTTCTACATTAGCTGCTCAGAAACAGATCTTCAGACACAGTAAGATACTGTAGGAATGTGTATTTCAAGATATTCACCAGTGTTAGTATTACAGCAGCTTGCTGGCTTTCATGGGCCTCATCACCGTTCTCTCCGTCCTTGTCTTCATTTGTTTCTGGTGCATCAACAAGTAACCCCATGTCATCAGTACAGTTGCCTTCTACTGCCAGCTTAATGCCATCTTCCTCTTCATCCACAATTTCATCTGAGGCTTCTGCAAGCATTTCCAACCTGTATGAACAGAAGTAGCCCAGGCTTATTCTCAAACTGAAAAAGCCCACCAGAGAAAGGTATCAAAGACCTAGGCCTTCACCCATGTACAATGTATGCACTTTCCTGACAGGGAAAACAACAGTATCACCCAAATGCTTCCATTAAGTTCACGTGAAGGCACATTTCATTATACGCTCCAGTAAACCCAGCAAGCTCTACTACAGTTCACCTTCAAGATCATTTTGACAACACTGCACTACATTCAATAGCTGTATGTTGATAACATTGAAGGACTTTGGTTGCAATAAATTCAGAGAACAAATGAGTGAGTCTCCCCTTCCCCCATAATGAAGCATGTATTATTTCTACACTGCAGCTAAGAAATTGCACAGGAACAGAACTCAACATAGCAATTTAGTACAAAATCTGTTTCCTGGGAAAGCTCACAACTTCTTCAAAAACAAGACCATCAATGGAAGCACACATGCTGACTTTGTCAGACAGCAGCTCTCTTTTCAAGTCCTATTAGTTGCTTATTATCGTGAATGCAACTAGTATTTGACATGAGACATTCTAGCACACCTCCAGTGGCTTAGACTCCCCAGGTGGTTTCACAGGAAGATGTACATGGAGTGGAGGTGCATCAGCAGCAGGAGTTAATACAGCAGCCAAGACATCGTAAACCTAAAAGAAGGTGAATGAATTGGCCACACAAGACTTTACCCCAATTCCAGTGGTGCTGAGAAACTGCAACAGGTTGTCCAGAGAAGTTGTGGATGCCCCATCATTGGAAGTGTTCAAGGCCAGGTTGGACGGAGCTTTGAAGAACCTGATCTAGCAGGTGTCCCTGCCCACAGCAGGGGGGTTAGACTAAATGATCTTTAGAAGGTCCCTTCCAACCCAAACCATTCCATGAATCTATGCTCTCCAGCCCTTTCATTTGTCTAAGAATAGGTGGAATCATTCAGGCATGAACAGTGAGGGATCAAAAGTGGCTTTACCAGTCTTCCTCAGAGCCCCTTTGCTCCTGTTCCTCCTCCTCGTCTTCAGCCAGCTCTTGTTCTACTGCTTCCAGCTCAGCAGATGTCCTCTCCAGCAGGGCTGACACAGCATCCTGCTCACAAGGAAAGAGAAAATGAAACCGGAATTGAGTGATACATAACATAGGTAAAAAAATGATAACTCTTGCAAGAGCTGCACTACGCTGCTGCTCCCTGATGCCAGCAAAAACATGACTCAGATCACAAGTGTAAGGGGTTTGAATTGTTGGTGTGTAGCACTTTAACTGATTGTTTTTTTACAGAGTAAATCTCAATCAAAAATAAATTGTTTGTAAAACGATAATGCAATCAAACATGCTTCTGTCATCCTGTAATGTCTTGTCTTTCCCTCTCATAGCTGTAATATCCCCAGGTAAAAAAAGGTTGTTCTTAAAGGTTACATTTTTTAACATAGTTCTCTTAAGGAGGTATTAAAGCAGAACAGCTTATTTGACCAGAAGAATTAGGAAGTGTTTTGCACAAACAGCATTTTCAGCATGGTGGCTTTAAGTATGCAAATTCAAATAATTAAGAAATAGCAATTTTTAATGTGTGCATATGAAAATAAATGATAAACTTAAAGAAACTCTTCCATAACATTCTTTTTAAAATGGAATACAGATGAAATATTTCAAATTGGAGTGCAATTTTGTATCCCATTAAGAAGCATCAGCTCTATCCACACTTGCTAGCAAGTCTGAAACCCCATACAGGACCTACTCACACATGAGGTCACTATAAACAAAAGTGCCTGCAACACAACAGGGCTTTGGACCTTCAGGGGAGGACAATTCACATATTCAAATAACCACAGTGCAACTGCATAATTAGAGGCTATGGCTTTTTTCTTGCTCTTACAGTAATAGCCCACACATTGCTCACCAAGTCCAGTGAGTCCAACGACTGCTTGCTTAACAGAAACATGGATTCTTCATCTTGTTCCTTGTTTTTTTTGCCAGGAATTTGCTTGCAAGGCAACAGGTTGTACCACAGAGTACAAGTCTCATCAGAAAACGATAAATCTGCCAGACTGATCTGAGTCCCAGCCTGCACAAAACAAAAAAAGGAAAGAAAATTGTTGAAATTTGTTTTATTTCCCGCAACACAGCTGAAAATAAATTCTACAGTATTTATCATGTAAAATAGGCAGCACAAGTTTGACATGAACCTTACTTCCCTTTTTAACTGTACAATTTTCTATTTCCTTCCACTTCTCATTAAAATAAACAAATAGAAGTACATGGAAAGGTCCTTCATATTGTCCATTCTGCCATCTTTTATTTCAATCTGTAGAATTTCTCCCCGCATGCACACACAGAAAAACCTCTATATCACTGTAATGCACACATCTGCTTTCTACAGCATTTGATAATGAAAAACTGCGTCAATGAAACCCGCAGCATCAACTTACGGAGCAGCAAGTTTCAGTCAATTTTTCAGTTGTTCCACCACAAAAGTCATCAATACGGCAAACAATAACAGATGACCTTGTTTGCTCTAACCAGTGAGGAAGCAGATGAAAAGACAGTAAAAGAGATTAACAAACCCTTTCATTTGGACAAGCACTGACATCCACTGAGTTGCCACTCTGGGAAAACCTATGAAGTACTTGTGTTTGGGCTGTGCCTTGGAGATTAAAATCCTCTCTTACTTGGCAAAGCAAATCATGTTCACAGCTCTGGGACCGCACACATAGCTCTTGCCAAGACTCTGGTCATGTCGCCCAGGGCTTTCTGCAGGGGTGTGTGCTGGTTTTGGCTGGGGTAGAGTTAATTTTCTACATAGTAGCTGGTATGGGGCTATGTTTTGCATTTGTGCTGAAAACAGTGTTGATAATGCCGAGATGTTTTCGTTACTGCTGAGCAGTGCTTACACAGAGCCAAGGCCTTTTCTGCTTCTCCGACCGCCCTGCCAGTGAATAGGCTGGGGGGAGCACAAGAAGCTGGGAGGGGACACAGCTGGGACAGCTGACCCCAACTGACCCAAGGGATATTCCAGACCATGTGACATCTTGCTCAGTATATAAAGCTGGGGGAAGAAGGAGAAAGGGGGGGGGGACACATTCGGGGTGATGGCGTTCGTCTTCCCAAGTCACCATTATGTGTGATGGAGGCCTGCTTTCCGGGAGATGGCTGAACACCTGCCTGCTGATGGGAAGTGGTGAATGAATTCCTTGGTTTGCTTTGCTTGCGTGCATGGCTTTTTCTTTACTTATTAAACCGTCTTTATCTCAGCCCACGAGTTTTCTCACTCGTACCCTTCCGAGTCTCTCCCCCATCCCACTGTGAGGGAGGTGAGTGAGTGGCTGCGTGGTGCTTGGTTGCTGGCTGGGCTTAAACCACGACAGGGTGGTACGCGCAACTCTTTCTTTTGATCTTGTGATTAACCCTTATGTCTTTGGTGGGTTTTTTTTGTTGTTGTTGGGTTTTTTCTTCACCTTTGTATCCTGCATTCTGTTGCATTTTTGTTCCACTGCCCTTCGCTTACCTGAGGGGAAAACCTCTCACATACTGAAAAAGGCCAACACATTCCCCAGGAATTTAGTTAACTTCTACATTTTTGAATGTGAGAGGCTGTTTTCCAGTAGTTGGAGCTGATGAACCCCACCAGATTCCACCATCTCTTCAGCATATTGTAACTAAAAATCTCGCTGCGCTACTATGTTGGACTCATGGTGGACTCATGGTGAAAAACTGAACTGAGTTGTACCAGACCATGCAAAAACAAATTGAAAGTAAATGTCTCATCACTAATTAGGTGATGACCACAATTAACAACAAAACTAAAAGTGCTAGTTTCCAATAGGCTGAACTATGAATGTCATCATGCCTTTTTATAATTTCTACAGATCTTAAAGACTAAAAAGTTGGACATCACATAATCTACAACAATGTGGAAAAATATAATTTAGTTGTTCTTTATGACAAGCTGTGATAATGAGGGTTTGGAGGTTTTTTTGGACATACTGTAGCTCTTATTCAGCTTTTACTTTAAAATCTAGTGTTAGAGTAATGTTGCAATGAAGTTTATGGGGTTTTTTTAATGTATAAAATGGCAAAGATGGAGCATCAATCTGTAATTAAAAGGTTAAGGTAATGCAGTGTTACAATTATCAAAACACCTCTTAAAACTTCCATCTAGGATTAGATTTCTGTATCAGGAATTTCAGGGAAAGGTAGTATTTTAAGTACTATAGCAACAACCAAGTTGTGCTTCAGAGTGTCTCCAAGTACTGTGGAATTTTAGCAGCCTTGACCATCAAAAAAAGAGGGGACACTATAAATAAATGCATGCCAAAAAAAGCCAGAAACAAAACTGCATACCAAGCATTCTTCCCGACGACTTCTACTGACAGCACAAACATCTACTCTCAGTGTCTTCTGTAGCAGTGTTACTTGGGAAATGGCTACTCTGAATATCTCGTTGAATAAAATGGTTTCCACAGCAGGATGAACTTTTGTGCGGAACAGGCAGCTGATATCAGTTGAGGATGGAAGTACTGCTACTCTAACATACCTGCCAGAAACAAAACAAAATATTTACTTGTATTTAAACCCGCACTTGCTGGTGACACGTGATAGAAGTTGACCCCAATCAACTAAAGGACTCCATGGCAAGAAAATGAAATGGCAACAAATCAGAGGTGGAATTGAAAAGAGGTGCAAGAGAGGAGTGAGAAACTCCTCCTGCCCCTTGCAGAAATATTTCCTAAAAAGGAATTTCTGTGCCTGGTAAGGTAGTAGGAAGAGAGGTAGCTATTTCTGTCTCTATCCAAATTTGTCCTCTGGTTTAGTACTGTGAACACTGAAAATAATGTCACAGATGGGAAGAAAGATGATCTTAATGTCAATTTAAAAAAAATGAGAAAAATTTGGGTGGATGTAAAAATTAAACTCTTAGAACAATGTGAGCTGCACTGAAAAGCAGTGACATCTTTTAACCTTTTAAAGAAACAAACAAAACAAAACCTCCAAAGAAACCAGAAAACTAAAGAAAATGAGGATGAAAATAGCTAGGGCCATAGCTGCTTGAGATCAATTCATAATATATTAAGTGCGACTTAGAAGAATGCATCTTGCAATCCTAAATTACAAGCACAGGGAATAACTTGAAATTATTACATGGCAGCATTCTTTTTATGTAACAAATACCAATGGATATTATGTGGATAAAGGTAGTACCGGTTAACTTCCAGGTCTCACTTTAATAGTAGTTCAATAAAGACAGTCCTAATGCAATTTGTACATGTTATTTACCTATTGCATACCTTCTCATACACAAGAATGAGCATAGTACTTATTTCACATCTTTTCTGTGCATACGCATTAGCCTATTTCTGGTATTGGCTGTACATATAATTGACATTCACTGTGGAATAGAATGCAATGAAGCTAGCTACAGCAAGAAGAAAAAGTGGGCCAAGGAAAATTATTCTGGAAAAAACTTGTTCTCCCCAAATTTATAGTACTATTGCTATATTTTCTGGTAATGGCTTTGTACATACCGCTATTACTATTAAAAACTTAGTTTTACATTAATTGAACTGAAAGAAATTAGGACTGTGAGAAATTTGATTTTGTTATTTGAATTTGGGCATAGCCTTTATTCCCCAATTATGCCAAGCTTGTTGGGATAAAGAGTAAGATCTAAGTTGCTTGGATCACATGTATAGCCTGGATAGCAGGTATCCAGCATTTTGACAAACCAATCCCAAAGTTAAGTAGTAGTGTAATGTAATTCCAGTAATGCTGCTGCTGTGTTCACATAAATGTAGGTGAGCAATTTGCATGGTCTACTGAAAACTGCCATTTTAATAGATTAAGCAATTAGGAAACATTTAGGAAAGAGGTAGGAATAGAAGATAAAGTATATTAAAAGTATATTTAAGAGGTCGTTCATTGGAGCTTTCTTTTAATAATTGATAACCAATTTATTGGCATCAGGCCAGAATGAGGGGTAGAGAAGTAAAAGATAAATTGTTCACTGGCTTTGTTTTACAAGAGTGCTTACTTTCATTTTAATTAAAAGAAGTTAAAAAGTCAACCAATGCCTCAGATTTTGCTTTGACAAACCTGTAACTTCTGAACTGATGAAAAAAT
>VYZV01009801.1:64598-84463 GCA_013401275.1 Pandion haliaetus | reverse complement strand
CAAGAGAAAATTTGCTGAATGCCTGAAGTCTAGCAGAACTGAGTTATGCTCCATGAGCCTCTGCATGACAGAGTGAGCTCTAGCAGGTCCACAAAGAGATATTCAAAGATGCAGCCTCCACAGGAAACTTTTGGGAAAATTATATATCCCCCATGAATGGAATTATATATCTCACATGAAAACTTGTGCCACATCAAGTTAGGCTGCTTTGGAGGAAGACAAAGTACCTTCCTTCCTGTAGCATATTTTTTCTGGTTGACGATACTAAGATNTCTGGTTGAAGATACTAAGATCCTATATCCTCCCAATCAATAGTGCTAATAACCTTACAATAGAGTATAAGGGCTACATATGAGATATTTTATCAAGTCAATTGCTGCAAACAAGGAAATAAAATATTTTCCCAAACACTGCATAATATTTTGCTATGATTCGATTGTGGTAATAATGTATTTACAGTTACCTGCCTAATGCAGCATAAGTAAATGCAGAACCAGCAGAGTCAGAATTTGTCAAGAGTACAGAATATCTTGTTAATGCATTTCTTTGTAGGTGAAAAGCCCTCATTAGATTTAAACAGAAATACACTAGTTATAGAAGATAAAGCACTATTTATCAGAGCAATGTGCTATGTTTAATACATGAAATAGATGATGTAAGGAAGACAGGTTCCTGTTTTACTCTGACCAAGAATTGTTTGGACTAGACCTACTGTCAAACTGCAACTGGGGAAACTTCATTTTCTGTTCATAAGGCTTTCCCTTTAATTTCAACTTGAGAGGGAGGTTACTTTTGTCTGCTGCTTAGCTAGAACTGCTTATGTAGTACTGTGCTATGTAGCAGTTCCCAAAGACTTCCCTGATGTGCCTACAGTCAGTGATGGATGAAATGATCTCTGTGTAGAAGAGGAGGTGTATTTCAGTTTATAAAATGGCATGGATTCTTATTAGTTACTTGAATGCCATCACTGCTCAGCATGGTGCAAATATGCACCTTGTTTCAGAGAAAGGAGAGCTATAACTTTAACTGTGAAATGCTTACTTGAGGTAGCAGCTGGCCGTGCGTCATGCCTTTTGCCATTTATGCCTGTTCCACTGCTCTGCTCAAGATGGGTTACCCAGTAGCTTCTCAGACAAAACATTTGGCTGACAGTTACAGTGCAATGTAGCCTCCCTCCACTTCTGTGCTCATCACACCTCTTTATGAGGCAGCATTCTGTTCCTCGGGGAGCACTTTTGAGGCCAAACTTTCTCTACAATGTTAAACATGGTTTAATCACCACATTTTTGCTATTAATACCTCTGTTTTGAAGTACCTAATTCACTGAACTAATCATTGAGGGTTTTTTTCCAGCACATAGTAAACATGCATTATATATTAGTCTTAGCATTACAGAATTTACATCCCTCATACATAATCAAAGAAAATCGTTCTTTTGAAATTTTTTCTGGACCACTGCAGCTCAACAATTTTTGGGTCCAAGTACCACTAAAGTGATGAGCAAAACTACTATGGGACTGTGTCTGCAGACTATTTTTACAAGTCGGACTGGCTTATAGACTACTGTGTATATACTAGTAAATTAACATCTCTAGCGCTGGGGCTAACTGGCACAAAATAACTTTTTCCATACTGTTGATCTATCTTAGCCTCCAAAATAGGAAAGTTATTTGCAAATTTCCTACTCAGAATGTTCCTTTGTCCATATTAATTCTTAAACTGTGCCCAGGAATTATTTAGGAAAGGGCTAGTTATCTTGAGTCAAAGTTGTGCCAGGCTATAATGTCATTATAATGGTGTAGACAATTGTGTTTCATTGCCTGGGAATGTTTCTTTATACTGTTCACTAACATAGGTCTGGTCTACCAGGAAGTCATTTCTTGTAACTGTTTATCAAAAAGCCACAGGAGCTCCATTCTGTCACATTTCTATTTCTTCTGCAATTTTCAGCTGTCTAAATTCAGCTAAGATAACAGCCTTGCTATTACTGCTGTTTTATTTCATAGAGCTGTGCTGTTGCACCTATTTTCATTATGTCTGGGTCTTGAATAATCCAGTGAGCTTGTCTACTGAAGAGTCACAATCAAATTGTGTTTTGGGGCTGGTTTTACCTTATTTTTACCTAGCTGGTTTCACTTAACTTCAATGCAACATAATGGTTCAACTCAGTGTTTTCATGAGTTCCATGCAGAAGGTCCTCCTGGGTAGCTGCTTCTTTTACCTAACCAGCATTTGTCAATTCTATGATGCTGATTTCCCAGAAATAGCACTAATTTCATTTTTCATGATTTCTATTCCTCTTTTCCCCACCTCCCCACCTGTATTTTTACACTCATCTGTTCTGTTCATTGCTTAGAACAAGTACAGTCTAAAATCAGCATGCTCTTCTTTTACTCCTTAGTGCATAGATTAGGAATTCTAACTTTAGATACCTAAACTTGAATATTGTGTCACTACATATAAATATAATCCATGCCTAGGAATAGGCTAGCGCTAGGATTCATAAGTTTGTTATTGCTGATGATAAGTAAATCCCCCAAAACTTAGTCTGAATAATTACTTCTCCAAAGAAAGTTTGCCATAACGTTTATCAAGCTATATTTTATGAAACTTTCAGGAATGCTTTCTTGACTTCTTGACTGGGAAAACATATTATTTTATACACAATGTAGTTTAAGAGTTAGGGAGCTCTAGAATGTATGCTGTGAGCTACCCTGTACTCCATGATAGTAACCTTGCAAATCCTTACATAACCAAGTGAATAGCCCATAAACAATACCTTTTATTGCATAGAGACTTATGAAGATTAGGGACCAAGTTTGGTGCTCTGTGTGTATTTACAGTCATTGCATTCGTCATTCAAGAATTTTGGACATCTCAAAAACATGGCATCAACTATAGTAATTAAAACTGGTTTCAGCTGGAAATCTGCTTTCATTACAGTCTTTTGGAAGCAATGAACATTGTATTTCACATTCTTCTCAGTTTCCCACTTTTACTTCAAAAATACTGTTTTAGGGTTTGAAATGGAAAGAATGTTTGTTGGAGCAGCTTCTGCTTTTGAAAGGTGAAGGGGGAAGTGGTATCATAGAATCGATCTCAAAAGATCATCTGGTCCAATCTTTCATTGGAAAGGGAGCCTAGATGAGATTATCTAGCACCCCATCCAATCACATCTTGAAAACTTCCAGTATCACCATGCCTAAAGTAATTTCACGTAAGTAGTCTGAAAAGAGTTGGGTTTTTTTTATTTTTTAGAACGCAGTGGTCATTCCTCTAAGTTTTCACTATTCAATCATTTGGGTTTATTTTCACAGATTTTTTTAAAGTGGAAAATGAACTCTTATTCATTACAAGAAAAGCAAAATTTTGTCGGTCTTGGGATGATATTGTCAGAAAAGACATAACCCACTTAAAGCTTGCAAACTAAAAAAAAAATAAAATTAATTGCATTGTATAGTATTGGGTTTCTGTGGCAAGGTTTTGGTAGCAGGGGGGGCTTGCAGGGATGGCTTCTGATGAAAAGTTGCTATAGGGCAATAATGAGCCTTAATTTCTCCCAGAATCAGGACAGACTTTATGGAAGAATAAAACTGAAAATAAACTAAATAACCACAAAGAGAGACACTATTTTGAGATCTGTCTTTGGTAGCAACAACAAAATGGGAGCTTTTGATCAGCTGCAATGCTTTTATTCACAGATCACTTTTGTTCCATGTCAGCAATAATGGAAGTGATGTTATTTTCTGTTTTCCAATAACACCTTTATGGCATTATGTTCTTTTTCATTTTCAGATGATAGTTGCAATGATAAGACATAAATCAAGCCAAAGAGAGGGGAGGACATGATTGAAAGACAATTTCCCTTGCAGTGAGTGACCTTTCTTAAAAGTTCGGAGGCTGTGCTGGAAAACCACTAATTTATTTTATCAAATGACAAATAAGTACCTTCAACTTTGACTTGTTGCCAGCATCTCTGTTGCTCTCATTCAATTTCAGTATAATGCATGAACTAACTATATTAATTGATTAGAACTGTTCTCTAAAAGTGGCCCAAAATCAAACCCCTTACTTTGATGACATCAGGTTCTGGATATGAAAAAAATTGTTTCGAGATACTTAATTCTTTATCTGAATCTTGTAAACTTTCCTCTGCATGCTGGTTTATTGGTCACTAGCAGTAAAATAGATTGAAACAATCACGAGTTTCTACAGTAAATGAAAGTGCTCTTCCACGTGTCAATATAGTAGATACATGTAAACTCTACAGTTTCCCCTTCTCCACCAACTTCTTGAAACCCATATGGATATACCTCTTGAAGGATTTTGATCTTCAAGGGAGGAAGACAAAACAGGAAATACCAAGGTATCTGAGTTAAGCACGGGCAGCCTTAGAAGCACAATAGGCAAAATTCCATTGTTCCCCTTCCTTTACCTTTTCTACTCATTTTATCATTTTATCATGCACAAGTACATTGGTCCTCTCTTTCTTTAATAAAAGATAAGTCACTAGTGCTATACCTCAGGGATGGATGCCATGGATAATATTGTTCAACACCTTCATTAATGACCTGAATGATTGTACCAAGTGCACCCTCAGCAAGTCTGCAGATGATACAAAACTGGGAGCGGTGTTTGATACACCAAAAGGTTGTGCTGCCATTTAGGGAGACCTTGACAGGCTGGAAAAATGGGCAGAGAGGAATGAAATTCAAAAAAAGGAAATGCAAAGGAATCCTGCACCTGTGGAGGAATAACCCATGCTCTGGTACAGGCTGGGTGCCAACAAGCTGGAAAGCAGATTTTCAGAGAAGGACCTGTGGTTCCTGATAGACAGGAAGTTGAATATGAGCCAGCAATGTGCCTCTGTGACGAGGAAGGCCAACAGCATCCTCAGCTGCTTTAGGATAGCATTGCCAACAGGTCAAGGGAAGTGATTCTTCCCCGCTACTCAGCCCTGGTGAGACATACCTGGGGTGCTGGGTACAGTTCTGGGCTCCCCAGTACAAGAGAAACTTACAGAAGTGAGTTCAGTGAAGGGCAATGAGGATGATGAAAGGTTTGGAGCATCTGTCATATGAAGAGAGTCTGGGTCTGCTGGGGATGTTTAGCCTGGAGAACAGGCTAAAAATCTCATGGAGGTGAGTAAAGATGGAACCAGACTCTTCTCAGTGCTACAGTGACAGCATAAGAGGCTATGGTTACAGACTGAAATAAAAGAAATTCCTTTTAAACATAAGGAAAAACCTTCTTATTGTGAGAGTGGCTAAACACTAGAACAACTTGTCCCTGACAAGATGTCAGGATGTGGCCTGAGCTCCACACAGGCTTTGTACCATTTTAACTATTTCAGGATTTTTAAAGAAATGTGAGGCCTCCCCTTAGAATACCTAATTAATTGATGTCAATGTTTCATCCTGCTGTGTCTAATGCGCAAAGCTAAATTAGAGTATTTTCTACTAGCTTGACTTTATTTTACCTGATACTCATTTGTGATGGGTTAACCCTGGCTGGATGCCAGGTGCCCACCAAAGCCGTTCTATCACTCCCCCCTTCAGCTGGACAGGGGAGAGAAAATATAACAAAGGGCTCCCAGGTCGAGAGAAGGACAGGGAGAGATCACATAACCAATTACCGTCATGGGCAAAACGGACTCAACTTGGGGAAAATTAACTTAATTTATTGCCAATCAACCAGAGTAGGGTAATGAGAAGTAAAACCAAATCTCACAATACCTTCCCTTCACCCCTCCCTTCTTCATGGGCACAACTTCACTCCCAGATTCTCTACCTACCTCTGCCCCCAGCGGTGCAGGGGGACAGGGAATGGGAGTTACAGTCAGTTCATCACACGTTGTTTCTACTGCTTCACCCTCCTCAGGGGCAGGACTCATCACACTCATCCCCTGCTCCAGCCCACGGGCTGCAGTTCTTCCTGAACTGCTCCAGCATGGGTCCTTTCCATGGTGTGCAGTCCTTCAGGAGCACACTGCTCCAGCGTGGGTCCCCTGCGGGGTCACAAGTCCTGCCAGAAAACCTGCTCTGTGGGCTCCTCTCTCCACAGATCCACAGGTCCTGCCAGGACCCTGCTCCAGCGCGGGCTTCCTACGGGGTCACAGCCTCCTTCGGACATCCACCTGCTCCGGTGTGGGGTCCTCCATGGGCTGCAGGTGGATATCTGCTCCACTGTGGACCTCCATGGGCTGCAGGGGGATAGCCTGTCTCACCATGGTCTTCACCACAGGCTACAGGGGAATTGCTGCTCCGGTGCCTGGAGCACCTCCTCCCCCTCCTTCTTCACTGACCTTGGGGGCTGCAGGGCTGTTTCTCTTCCATGCCCTCACTCCTCTCTCTGGCTGCCATTACTGAGCCCCACAACTTTTTTTTCCTTCTTAAATGTGTTATCCCAGAGGTGCTACCACTATCGCTGATTGGCTCGGCCTTGGCCGGCAGCGGGTCCACCTTAAAGACGGCTGGTATAGGCTCTATCAGACAAAAATGCTGATCCATCATCTGAAATGGCCAATTTTCCGAGTTGTCTGTTTTTTAATTTCATTTTTAAAGAGGGCAGATTGGAAAGAAACACTCCAGATAATTTGAAGAAAATGCACTGTTTTGAACAGTTGGCCGTTTATTCAGGCTTGTACCTGGGCAGTATGGTATCTGACAATAATATATTCTGTAGAAAGAGTACAAATGCATTCTCAGAACAGAATGCAGCAGAAAAAACTTCACTACCTAATTACTAAAACACACTCAGGCTTCATTCCCCAAAGCACCTCTGTCAATCAGCTGGTGTCTTCCAGTGACTCTCAAACATTTGACTGAATATAATGAATAGTTTAATCACTGTTTGAAGATGTACACTCAGTCACTAATGCATTATTATACACTCATGCATTTTATTGAATGTTATTATTCATAGTGCAAGATACAGGCTTTGGCTGAAGTCTGTTACTTCAATCTCAAAGAGTTTTTCCTTATAAAATGTGAGATATTCTGATCGTTCATTCATATTAAGCTAAGACAAAAAGCCTTGCCTGTCAGCTTTCTGTCCATGTGATCATTACTAATTTTGTTTTACAGGTGACACAAAATCCCTGGCTCATCTTCATAGAGTGCCTTGTAATGTTGTTCCAAAATACTTTTCAGCAATAAACATGATTATTAATCTCAGATCTCCAAGCAAGTGCTGTAAGACAGTTTGAGTATCCTATGAATTGCATGATCCTGTCTTTTCCTCTGAAACACAACACGGAACAAAGGTGCAGAATGAAAGGCCTACATATGGCTTCACGTATGACAATGAAATACTAGCAGTATAGTAAAACTCCTTTGTTTTGTGGCTTTGGGTGGAAAAAAAGGAACCTACCATGATTAAAGTCACGGTCAAATACACAACTTGCCTTTCTCACAGTATTTATTAAGCAGATATTTTCGGTGTTTGCAAATACGATTATTCACTGATGAGCAAGACTGGGTATATACCAAAAAACAGATGACTGACACCTAGCTTCAAACATGGATAACTCTTATACCCACTGAGCTGCTTGTACAAATGCTGATAGGGAATCTGACATGGTGCTGATGTCTACACAGCGACATCAGGAGATAAGAGACTGCAGTATAGTGAAGTTGACTTCTGAATTGGAATTCATGCTATATGCATGTGTGGCAAGACTGCTTGTCTTTTTTACTGGATGTCTTCCTTTTTAAGATAACTAGCAGGAGTAAAGTATAGGAAATAACTATGGAGATGGAAGGAAAAGATAATTTTCTGTACCTTCTGTCCCTACACTTCATGGGGTTGTCTTGTTTACTAGTACAGAAGGCATTTAAGAGTAAGGTCTTGTTTGCTATGGTCTTAATTTAAACATCAGAGTAACTGAAAGTGAAATGTTGTGTTTGGATTGCATATATTAAACAATAACAAGGGAAGAACAAATTTAATAGGTTATTTAGACTGGATTTGCTAGTTTTTTACAAGATTTTGGCAAAAGCAGCCCAACATGCTCTTCACTTGCATCTAGAAATTGTCATGCTTTACTTTTACAAAATAAATGGATGAGTGGGAATCTGAGCTTTGACATAACCCCTAAGATCACAAGATACAAGTAGGACCTTACACAGAATAAGAGTGGATCTGGCTGCTCAGATATCTAATTCAATGTTGAAACTACGATATTTGCAGTTCTGTCTTGTGGGCAACACATTGTTGACTCAGAGATAAAAAGGAAGCTGTTCTGTCCTAAGCATAAAACCCGAGTCTGTACACGAGGGTGAAACTATTTCTACTTTGCATGGATGGCATTTGCACGGATGGCAGAATGGCATTTGTAGTACCTCTTTGCTGTAGCGACTACTAGAAGCTGAAAGGTTTAGGAAGGAATTTTTCCATTAGAACCTATCCTGGCACTGGAAAAGCACCCTTACAGAAATAGCAACAATGTGCTGAAGATACAGACTCTCTCTCTGTGTTGGCTTTGTGTTACTACTGCGAATGGCTTATATTTAATGTTCTCTTTAAAGACATTTATTTGACTTAACTGGGCCTTAGTTGTACTAGACAAAGGTAGTATAGGTTTGTGACATTGGTCTCCAGTTTTTTGGTATGCAGTCATCAAAGAGGCTAAAATTACATTGTAGGGGTAAGTTTTGATCCCTCATTCTTACTAACAAAATTTAAAAAATACTGTCTGGGAATGTTTTATGCAGTGATATATCTAAGGCTACAGACAGCTTCAAGCTCTAACTTTCATGGGAAAAGCTAAAGGTACAGCAAAAGCAGACTCCTCCCCTCCCCCCTCCAACCTCCCCAAACCTCTTCCGTCAAAAATTACAGGGGGAAAAGGGGATACAAATGAAAAGGATCAATGCCTAGACCTGAATTCCACTTCTGTTGTTTTATTAGGTTTGGGAGGCCATCCTGTTTAAAGTGGAAAGAAAGCATTTTGAGTGGGGAAAAAATTGTAATTCTAATAACATTGAAAGTCTAGGATAACTCATTAATGCTTTATTGTGCCTGGGCTGAATGGTCAACTTAAAGTTAAGCAGAAGATTAAGACCTATTGAAATGCAAACGTTTTGTCCTGCAATAAGGAAAGAGAAGGGTAGGAGATATTTCTAGGCCACAGAAGACTTGCAAAGAAACATCTATTCAGTGTCTGCTGGGGACTGCTTTAGTCTTCCATTTTCTGTGCATGGCTCAGAGCGAAAGCAGTGAGAGACAGCTATTAGCTAAAGTGGGGAGGATCATCTCCTGCGTGCAGGTAGTGCAGAAGGGAGAGACACTCGGGAAGGGACTAGGCAGCCAGCAGCATGAAGGCAGCTCACCACTAGATCAGGGCAGCCTGTTAAGCTTTGACAGGCAAGATCTGACAGCCTTCGACTGTCAAGGAGACGTTGCCCAAGATTAAAAGCAGCCAGCTGGCCTTGGCAAAGGTAAAGACTGTAAAATAGCATCAGTTACACTGTAGAACTAGGCAGTGCTCCTCTAGTTATCTCCTGTGATGGGGCTTTCTTGTCTTCCTTTAATAAGATATTGTGAAGGCAATTGATTCATGTTTGCAAATGATGAAAAATAACTCACTAAACACCAGGTGTAACTTTCTTAGATTGATTGAGAGGCTCAGGACAAAAGTTTATTGCAGACCTTTAAATCTGAGCCTGGCCCTTGCCACTGGTTAAGACTTGTCAGAAGAGTTAGAGCTGCCCCTGTTTATCCCAATCAGACACTAGTGGCTCTGTGGTTTGCTGGTAGGTTGGTATAACTACCAATTCAAAAAACTAATGCCTCTTAGGTTGGTTCAGAAGACTTACAAAATGACAAGTAAAATAGTTTTGTTTTATTTAACACAAGTGGTTTACTGAAATGTTTTGTTTACAGACACATAGGAATGGAAAGGGAGGAACAGATTTATAGGAATGCTAAAAGAGGAAGTACTCTGTCGATCCTTTCCCTTATTAGCTGCCCTAGCAATTAGGTTTTAAGACTTGAAGGAGCTTTCTTCTTACCTGAGGTGTCCAGGCTTCTCTCAGAGAAGTGTCCAAACAACCACACTAGCAGAGTTTTAGGATGTGGTTATCCTTGATCTTTCCTGTTAATGCTGTTCTCCTCATGTGCTCTAGGTTGAGGATGAATCCCACCTTTTGGGGTGTGTAGGTTGGTGGTTAACAGTATCACAGTTCTGAGGTGGATCTACAGCTCTACGGTTGCAAAGTATAGCGCTGAGGCTTTCTTAAGAAAAGAAAAATTAGTCTCTAGCCTAGTGATTTGGGCTTTCACCAGGGGAACAAAAGATTTTGGTTTCTGTTGCTGATTACAAAAGCAAGTAAACAGTTTTTAGAAGTGGAAAAAGACCAAAAAGAAGGATTGCAGACATACCCCCAAATAACTACTGATTTTCACCTTACTTAGAGAAAGCTGGTAGTTAGGAGATGTGGGCTCATCATCTCCCTGTATCACCAAAGGGAACTGTGTGTCCCATGCCCCACTTGAGCTGCAAAGGAAGGGGACGGTTGTTCTTACTTCCTCTAGGAATGCTGGCCCTCCTAGCAGAACTGATGTGTTTAAATTAAACTGAATTGGTGTATTTCCATCGTAACTGCATTGTTAGCTGAGTATGCTGTTTTCCATAAACAAATACGTTAAGTGCCTCAGACTAAAAAATGCTATCCCTAGTGCTATCAGCTTGCCCTCAAGAGTACATGTTTGACATGAAGAGTCTCGTTTGTTCATCTAGGCAACAAGGGAGCTGTACCAGCAAATTGAATGCTGGATGGAGAAGAATGCCTGCTCTTTATCCCATCCTCGGTAAAGAGGTAAGAGGGCTGAAAGAATGGAAGATGGAGATGCAGCATGTGGGTCAGGCTGCAAGAAGAAGCTGTCTTGCAGGTAATCAGGATGAGCTAACTGTTCCAGGCAGGGATTCTTGGATGTGCAGCCAGTTTAGCTGGCTGAGAAGAGCTGCCAGCCTTCCTTACAGGCTGGATAGGGAGTCTGCATTTCACTGTTTGCAGCTGGAGTGCTCCATGCTGACTAACCCTTGGCTCAGAACTGGGAGGAGGCAGCTGGTAACCTGACTGCATCTGTGGACATTTCTGAAAATATGAATTTATACACAATCAATTATAAATCCTGCATGTGCAATATATTATTTGCTGGCTAGCAAAGTAAAAGGGCCATTGCTCTGTATTCTTATGTTTCCAATATAGCATTTCTTCAACTACTAAATTAAAACAATATCACTGGTATATGAGTGTTGTTCTAATCAGCTATTTAAAGGTTTCAATTATTCATTGCTCCCCAGTAGAGGGGGTCATTAAAACCTTGACACTCTAGTGTTTAATTAACTTATGTTTCCTTATTCATTTAAGGCCATGTATTTCAACGCTAGCAGCAAGTGATAGGTTTTGCCTTTACACAATATCATTAGAGAATAAATTGCACTGTGTACTTTCCTCAATCCTAATAGTCTGGAATCTTTGAGCTGAATTAACTTGACTGTAATTGCAGTGCTGTGGCAGAGGCAGTATGAAAAACAGAAGATGTTTTATATAGGCATTTATTTTGAAGAAACATTCTGGTTATTTATATGTCATTATAAGGTAGAAAAATGGTGGTGGCCCAGTATAGCTTTTAATCTGATGTACTGAAGCCTAAACAATGTCTGCTTAAAAACTAGAATTCTTTGGCTGGAAATCTTCATGGGCAGAGCTGGTTCACTGGCTCTTCTTAAATTTAATTAAGCTTTCAGCTGTTTGTAATGAGAAGATAAGATTAAATTTTGGCTAAATGTTAAATGCTGGTTATTAGAGTCAATCTTGGGAAAGAAAACATTCCTAAGAACAAACTTAAATTAAAAAAATAATTCTGGTAAACTTGCAAAATATCGATAGTGCATCTAAGCTCTTGAACTGTGATTTTAAATTTGGTAGCAGTGCCTTTTGTGTCAGAATGTGTTTTTCAGTGCCTGAAATACTGCAGAAATTTAGCCAAGGTACAAGTCTTAAAGTAATTGAAGTTTGCACAAGCTCAAGAGAGACTTTCAGTTTTATTGTCTAATATGTCCAAATATTCCATCATGATTGAACATAGCCAGGCTCAGGCTACAGAAATAATGTGAACTTGATCTGTAATAGCTGTTCTGGACCAGGATAAACATGGACATTAAAACATGGAGCAGGGAAGCTGTCTGTCTTTTTCTCATCTTCTGTGACATCTGTGCCCACGTCTGATGAAAGAGGAGGAGGAATACCTGATGCAAAAGTAGAGAGAACAAAAGCTGCACTGCAAAATGGAAAGATGGGGACAAGGAGTCTGATTAAAGTGGGATGATGAAGAAATTAAGTGAAATGAGAGTTAATTGAAATAGGAAAGAAAGTAGCTGAAAATGAAGAAGCAGGTAGGGTGTGATTGGATAGAGACAGAGAATTAAGGACACGGACATATCTAAGAATAGCTAAAGAAGTGTAGTTTACACATGGAGCTAGTGGGGGGTGGTATAACTGCTTGCAAAAGAAGGCTGATGTACGGAAGAGAATCTTGAAGAAAGAATATTGAGTATTTTACAAGACAAAATAGAAGACAAAGGTAGATTAAAGTAAAATGTGCCTGTTTATTCTACCATGCCTCACCTGAGATATCAGAACTTGAAGAATGCTTAGAATTAGATAGCCCTCTAGGTTTAGCTTTTGTTGATTTCAGCCACATCTGCAAGCACTAAATACACCTGTAAATCCATCCTTATGGTGTCCAGCTGGATACTCAGAAAATGAGGCATGTAGCATGGCAGAAGTCCTACGAAACAACTGCTTTATGACACAGGCTTTAATGGCATGATCACATATATTTATACCAGGGAACATCATTCTGGCAGTACAGGCAATTTCTGATACTTTCTGCTGGATTTGGTGGTTTTGGTGTTCATGTAGGCATGTAAAAATATATTTATTTCTTGCATCAGAACCTTTTAACAACCAGTGTGGTTGTCTGCCTTGTAATATAGCTGCACTGTGAATATAAATTATTATAATGGTGATTGCTCCTGAGCTGTGCTTGAATTAACCTCACCTATTTACCTGGGTACCTTATGATCTCCACTACAGCATAAGCTCCACTGTGCTTCCTGATAAATGTGTAAGAAAGGACTATATGCACAATACATGGCCAAAGAGGTAAATTCTGGGTCTCATGTCACAAGCTGCCTATTGGGGAAGCCTGCTTCTCCTCTACAGTAATATCCACAGAAGGAGTCACGCTCTTCCTTTAAATACACAATTGCCTCCTGGCATGAGCAGGAGCCACAGGACAAGAGAGTTCAGCTCCCCAGCAAGAAGGGGCTTGTTTTCCCTCTGCCTGAGCAAAGGTGAGGCATACCTGACAGCCTCTCTCATAGGCACAGAGGAGGAGATAAGAGACTTTCTCTAATCAAGCCTTGATGCTAGTGCTTCTATTTTTGAAACAGGCTTACTCCAGTCTTTGAGCTTAAATCAAAACAAAGCTGGGGTCCTGTGAAGCTGAATGGATTATGTTGTTACAACCTCCTGTTCTAGCTGCATAACTCCTTGAATAGTTTTTCGTTACTTGATCCAAGATAAAGACAGCAGCTTATTACTCCTGTGTAGCTGTTCTCTGTGTCTGTACCTTCAATCTTTAACATTTCCAAACGGCACTTGAACCACTTGGTTTGCAATAACTTTTTTTTATCTAGACTCTTGCAGATAAGATTTTTATTTTTCCCTGAGAACAGTACAACATCATAGTTCCAGAAGCTAATAATCACTAAAGGCTTTAACCACATTTATCCTATGGAACACTGGTTATTTCTTTCTCAGTATCTCAGATTTCTCTTTGACACTTCTGGCTCATGTTAAACTGATTTTTTTAACCTGCAGCTTCTTTCTGAGCTTTCTCTTATAATTTTGAAACTCCTATAATTAAAGGAAATCCTGAATCTTTGCCCAGTATTTTCTCCAGTATTATCATCTGGATTTGTAAAATCCCAGTGAACAAGTTAAACATTACAATTAGTGCAGCAGAAAAAATGGCCGATTTTATGTCAGTTCTTTTCCTTCCCTATGCTGCTCCTAGAAGCAACCCACGTGACTTTCATAAAACTATATCATGGTCCAAATTATCTGTGTTGTTTCTTGCTAGCTGTTGGGCAATTTCAGTTGATTAAATGCACTTCTTTGTGGCTGAGCTTTGTTTCTCTATTCTGGGCTCTGCTGATCAATATAACCTATGCTGAACGAGTTCAAAATGGTTCAGGCTTGCTCAATGTGTTTTTGGCAAAGTGTTAGATTGTATTAAAAAAAAAGAGAGAGAGACAGCAGTTTTTATTTCAATCTCTTCCTTTGCATTTTGGGCTGTATAATTAATTCTAGTCCATTATTTTGATTTTGCTTTATCAGAGCTTGTCAACAAACACCCTGGCTCTTTGTTATGGTATTCGATTCAACTCCTTAGAAAATCAGCCATGTCCCCTCTTTCCTCCTTTTCTGTGTAGTCACCAAAGTAGAATGGTTTAGAAGTCTTTCCATATCCAAAAATGACATTTTTTCCTTACTTATTTTTTTCTCAGAAATGATTACGCATAAGGTAAGAAAGAAACAAGGGTTTGGATTTTTGTTCTTTTGTTTTGTTTTGGGTGGGGGGTTTTGCCAACTGTGTCAGTAAACTGTAGTACTTGTGACTTTCATTTTGCTTTTTCTACACTAACAACAGGAGCAGTGATTCCCACCAGCAAGATCCATCACTTATTTTTGTATCAAAGCTGGCTGACATGGGAAGAAACCTAAATTCTGGTGTCACTAGGGAGGCATCCATAACTTTGTTTCCAACTCTTCCCAGATCAAGTTTGACGTTTTTCAGAGGTGTTAAGTGTATAGACCACGTCTTAAGCATCAATCTTTGTTTGTCATATGTAACTGTGATGCTCTTGCATCCTGACTAGGACGTTTACTACCTCTGTCTGACCATTTCCCTGCAACCCTTCCCTGCAGTTCTCTGAAAAATCTGCTCTGGTGAGTGATAGGAATAATTGCCGATCTCCAGAATTACCTTTGCATTCTCTTGTCCTGTTATGTAGGTCTCTTCAGCAACTATACTGTTAAAGATGGCTTTAAATATAGGGAAACACTTTCTGTCCATTCTTAAAAAATACTTTATCTCTCAGTACATTTGTGAAGCTGGTACATATATCATTACACTTGCTGTTGATGTCAGAAAATTGCAACACAAATTAAATGACACATTCTCTAGTTCTATAAGGCTTTGCTGAGGAACTGAGAATTGAACATTGGTTTCCACAATCCTGTGCATTAGCTACAAGTAAGCAGGATGATGAAAGATGAAGTGGGAAAGGCACTGGGGTTTTACATTAAGCTTCGGCTGTGCCGTAGGTAGCTGATGGAGAATGCCATAAGCTGAAAGGCTGTGTCTTTATTCAAACAGTATCCATTGCATAGATGTGACTCAGACTCCTACTTACTGTCAAAAAAGACACTTTAAATACAAATTAAGATGCTCCCTCTACTCTTCCTCCCTCCCTCCCTCAAAATAAGTTTCTGAATCTTTACAGTTCCTCGAAGTATTCATTGGCATCATACTGCTATGAGCTTAAATGCCTCCAAAATTGCACACCTTTCTCACATAGGAGGGGTGAGTACAAACTGACTCAAACAGCTACCAGTTGGGCTTTATTTTTAAAACTGAGTGTGATATCTCCCAGATTCATGGTACAAATGTTCACATAAATATCTGTCTCAGATTAGTAGTGTCTTCAGCCTTTCAAAATCTATATGCTGTCATTACAAAATCTTTTGAAGGAAAACAGCTCATAACTCCCCAAAATGGACAAATTGTATTTGTCTTGTATTAATATTCGTGATGCTTTCCAGAACAAGCATGAAAATTGTTTTCTTTATGGTATTTAAAGGAGTATGATTATCTCAGGAGTGATTCACAAACTTACGAAGTTTTTTCTTTTGCCAAGCAAAGCTGATACGCCTCTGTCAGAATTTTAATCTTTTTGCACACTCTGTTTTTTATAATAAATGATGCTGCATATTGTATACATTTTACAAAATGACAGAATCACTGAATAGGAAAATTAGCTCCAGTGCCTAGCGCAAAATCACATTCAAACGTTTATATCTATGGGATAGTTAAAGACTTTCAAGCTAGTGCTCCAAGGCAAGATGTGAGGGGCTCTGACTTGGGTTTGGTTGTGGAGGAATAAAAGGTATCTCCATTGCTGTCTTCTCTGAAACTGCATGTGGAAATTTTTTGTTAGACTTGTTGGCCCCCTGTGTGGAAATCAAGTCAGCAAAATCATCCCAGTAAGGGGCTCCCAGAGCAAGTGCCTTACTGGTGGGAAAGGATGGCTTTGGTCTCTCAGAGAGACAAAGAAAGCTTGCTCCTACCATCGGGGTTGACCTGTTACCCAGTGCCACAATTTGCGCTACTCTGGTGGCACCTGCCCATAAGACCAATTGCTGTCAGAGGAGCTCTTGTGGCTGCCAGACTTCGGCTGTGGCTGCGCTGTGTGCCAGGGCAGCTTCAGTAAGCCGGGTGGTGTGGGCTGCTGGGGGTCACAGATCGCGGCTCTGCAAGACCAGTTCTGCCACCTCCTCTCAGTGCCATTGGAGAGGTGCTAGCCTTGGGCTCTAAGGAGCTAGGCACCCTCCGTGACTCGTTTGCTGGCTGTTGCTGTCATTTTCATCATTAGACAAAGAAGGACATTGATTAGGGGCAGGAGAGTCCAACCCCTCACGCCAAATTGAATTCTTGTTGCAGTGACACCTGGAAAGCCTCTGGTTTGTACTACACCAGGAGAAAAATCTGAGTTATTTTGGACTGAGGAAATGCAGAGCATTGCAAAAAAAGCAGCGTGTTGAGAACACTTTGGCAGCATCCTTTCCTTCTTATAGCAATCAGGGTAAATTTTCACTTGATTGGAGCTGTAACAGAATGCCACGAGCAAGGGACCAGCATAAAGAGTTTGGATTCAGGTCCCATTTATCCAGAGTGCCACATATGAGAGAGATGCTAAGGATTCATTGGAGGGAGGCCTTTAAAATCTCAGTGGGAATTTTGTCTGAATAAGAGCTGGGGAAAGCTTCAACAGTGGGCCAGGATACAGGAATGTAAATAAGTCCCCAGACTGAGAAGGAAGCCTGTGCCTGTCAGACACTAAAATAACAGTTGCTTAGAGCCAACTGAGTGTGTATTTATGATATAAAGATTAATAATCTGAGTGGCAACCAAAGGTGAAGTGATTCAGAAATCTAGTTTTCAATTTTTAGAAATGTGGAACAGGCTGGTTTTTATAGCAGCAGATGTAAGAGGGGAGGAGGAAGGGGCAGGGCTGTGAAGGAAGCTGCAAGATATTTTTTAGATTGTATGAAAAGCATTTGGCTGTGAACCAAAGGAAGACATTTAAATTCTTTCCCCCCCTGAAGATAATCAGGGATGTATAGAATCAGAACCCATGAAAGGACAGTTCATATGGCATGAGGTCAGAAGCAGTTATGTGAACGTGCTAAGTAAGTTGCTCAAGTTATCACTAACCTAAATGTGGTCATGACTAGTAAGGGTTTCTTTTTCTACATGAGCCTTCCTTTAACCACCTTCTCTCTCACCTGTAGAAAGGCGATTCCTTATCCCACAGGACAGCTTATTAAGGGAACTGTTTTGGGGCTTGATCCTAACTAGGGAGCAATGGCCTTGCTGGATGCCTGAGCAGTGCCAAAACAATTTGATCATGTTGTGTTGGAAAAGCATGCTCTAGCACCAGCATGAAAGATGTGTTCCTTGCTAGATCAAACACAGAGAAACATTTATAAATGTGTTTTAAAGAATTTGAAACTTTTCAGTCCATGTTTTCAGTCACAATCTTCAGGGTTTTGTACTCATGTTCACACATACACCCCTGTTTTCTGGGGTAAAGGATCCTTTCAACAGACATTCAAAACTTTTCACTTTGAGTCTTATTCTGAAAGAAATTGAGAGAATGGTCAAATAGTGCTGGCTCACTCTGGCTAATAGTAGTTTGGCACTGGCATTGGTAAATGGTGTGATTTCCAACTCCAGTGGAAGGTGCACAAGCAGAAATTTAGCCTTACATGAGATGTGAGCGCAAGCCAGCTTCAGAAGACCTAAACTCAGTCTGCAAGATTGAAGCTGCAGCTGACAAATTCTTTCCCCATAGCCTGTCTTTGTGATGGCACTTGCTAAATTTATAGAGACCTTATTTTTTATCCCTGAATTGTTGTTTTCTAAGTAAATGCTTTGTACGAGAACTGTTCTGCAATAGAATTTGAGAAATTCAGGGGTTTGACAACTTCTAGAACCTTATGGAAATACATCACTGCATGTCAACTTTGTTTCTCAAAAGCAGAGTGGAGTTTTCTTGCTTTTTTCAAAAAGCACCAGGGATCTGATCAAACATTCAGTTACCTTTTTCATAGTACTCAGTGCTGAAAACTATGGGGGGGAGGCACCATGTGCAGTAACTCGGTTTCAGTAGTCGGCACAAATTATGGGTTGCATCTGGATTTTTTGAAAAGATGATAGAAAGCCAAAGAGATGACTGGATGTACAGCATCTAAAAGGTTCTTCTCCAATAACTTTAGGTTTCTTTAACATGATAAAATCTCTATACAGCTATCAAAGCTGACTGGTCACAAATTCACTACCTACTCAAAACAGTTTTTCCCATCTTTCCTCTTTCTACCAGATGCTTCAGATGTGGATGAGAGGGGAGGAAAGATGAGCTATGAAGGTCATCCAATGTAGGCTATTCCCAGACAAGGTTCTAGGCTCCATTCCAGTAAAGCCAGAGCTCCAAAATGGCACAGGTTCAGATTTCTAGTTCTCGGCACTCAAAGCTGTGGCCAGATGTAATACACTCAGCACCCCCTGGCTTCCAGCTGCAACTTTCATGGCTGCATTTCTCATAAGCTTTTTTGTTTATTAATTTCTTTCTTTTCTTAAAATAATAACTATATCCTTAAAACCCAGGTTTTTTTACAAAGAGATCTAAAAATGTGTTTGCTAGCCAGATGATCTGAAAATGACCCAAGCAGGCAAATACTGGTTCTCTAAACTGCAGAAAAATGTGGCAAGAAGCTTCTGTTATGCAGGCAAAGTCTTTTCCAGTTGATTGATTGGTTGATTGATTTCCATTTTGAACATCATACAATTGTGATTTCTTGGGGGCTTTTTCCCACTCTGGTCATTTTATTGCTTATTCAAACAAGCAAATATAATTTTTTTTTCTAATATGTCATGTATGAGCATGCTGTTCTTGCCACTCTTGATCACTGTAGTCCTATGCTGCTCTGAAGCAGTCAATTAAAATTATTACAAAGAAACCAACTTGGAAGAACTTGTGAGCTTTTTTTTTAAAATAAATGAGAAATGTAAGTGAATTAGTGCTATACATGGTCTCTGGTCCCAAAGGGCATTCAAAGGGACAGTGAGTGCATAAATTCCCCTTAGAAGAAGGTTGCTTAGAATCAGATAACATGCAGATTAGAGATTTTAAATGGAAAGCTCTACCAAGGGTACTGCTCTGTAGTTCTGCCAATAAAAGCCATAACTGGTCCTGGGGAAATTCTTTCTTTTCTATGAGTAGAAGTAGCATGGAGAAAGGGTGCATAGTAGCGAGAATACAGGCTTTGTTTAATTCCTCAGCCTTTTTTTCCTGTTTATTTCTTCAGCTTTTATTTTATTTATTTCCTCATAATAAATGTTTTAGACATAGACAAAAATTTTGTGGGCAGGGGGCAGAGTCCTCCCTTAGTTTTTTCTTTGTCCCAGTTTTGCTGAAGGTGCTGGGGGGGGGGGGGGGGGGTTTT
>VYZV01009801.1:33375-64497 GCA_013401275.1 Pandion haliaetus | reverse complement strand
GTTTTATGGCAATTCTGAAAGCTTCCTAGGTTATTTCTGTAGACACAGGAGAGAGATGTTATTTGAGGGACTAATTCAGAGCAAGAGCTTCATCTACAAGCCTGAAGAGGGTGAATCCAGCACACTTTTCCATCTCCCTTGACCAGAGGACAGAGATCAGCCTCAGCACAGTAAAGTACACCTCTCTGAGTATTTAGACATGGAGCCAGTACTGGCTGCTAGTTGAATTGTACCTGTCATCATTCAGAGGTACTGATTTGTAGTTGCACTATTAGAGAAACCATTTTTTAAAATTTCAGATAAATTATATCAATACAAGGGGAAGAACAAAACGAAAGACTAGTAACAATTCATGGCTACCTTTGCGATGCAGAGGCTGACTGCATGGGAGTGACAGCCAATATTGGCCTAACGACATGCACCCATCCTACTTCATTAACATAGGTCTTTCTAGAGTATGTTCCCTCCATGGAGAAGTTAAAGCTTTCTTTTTTTTTTATGGTGCAAGCTATAAGATCCCTGCTATATGTATTGGATAATGACCAGTGCCGTTGTTACTGACAAGAATGGTCTGAGTATCCACTGCTTCCTCACATACCCGAGATGGATATACTGCTGCTGTGAGGAGTGTTCAAAGCTAGAAATGCTTCTTGACCACTGCACCTGCAGTAGGGAGAGAGTAACAGGCTTCAGAGGAGCCCATCTGTCTCCCCACTTACCGTGATCAGCCCTTTGCAATGGCTGATTTATGGCTCAGTGCGGCTGTTCTTCTATATTCGGCATCCCTCTGTTCTCTAGTACTGAGCAACCTGCTGTGGGGTTTTTTTGGGGGGAGGGGGGAAATCCCAGCTCTTTGGGCAGAAGGCTTTGCATGTTGCCTCCACAGCTAGCTCAAATTTGTGCTGAGGTAGCAATAGCAAGGCCTGCGATGCCACATAACTTTGCTGGGCTGTTGCTCCCCTGCTCTCTTTTGGAAGTGGCTTTCAGCAATAAAGATCCAGCGGCCAGTGGAAAAAGCAGGTCAGCTGTCTGGTTTTTCTTTCCCCATTCTCTGTGGATGGGGGGACATGATGTTGCATCTGTTCAGTTCAAGCCTTGCTTCAATTTTTTCTCTTTGCAACCCCGAGAACCAAGTGTGTGATTTTTTTTTTTTTAATAGAAGTTAAGATATCCAAGTTTTCAAAAAGAAAAATATGAAGCTCTAGGACAACAGGGGCACAGATCAATGCAGAAAGCTTGACAGATCCAATCTTTACTTAATGATATGCTAATCAAAAAAAATAAAAGGTTGGATCATGGCTAAGGAATAGTTTTGGAGGCCTGATCCTTTCAAGTTTTACAGGGACATTCACTAATACCCACCGTTATATTTAATAGAAGTCTGGATCCTCATTTGCCCCTTCCTGGTGCCTTTTTCCAAACAGTACTTAGTTCACTGCTATAAAAATGTTGGAGAGAAAAGAGACAGAAAGGATATTTGACAGTTATAGAGAAGCAAGATGTTGTTCTACTTTTTGACTATGAAGAGAGTAAGAACACTTGCTTGGGACACAGGGAGATAATTTATGTTTTTAAAAATCATTTTACACAGCAGCTTAAAACGTATCCATACTGGTTCTACAAACCAGCAAAATTAGTCAGAGATAACAGTCTCCCCCTTTTCCACTTGAAGTTTAAAGATTATGAAGTGATTTTGAAGTTTAAATTGTTTTTATGATCAAAAATGGGTTATTTAAAACCAAAAATATGAATTTTGGATTTTTACAAAGGCTGTTTTGGTTTTTGTTTTGTTTTGTTTTCTGTCCTGAGGGAGATGTAATCTGTCAGTGTGGCTAGATTTGACCCATCATCTTAATGATGCATCAAGGGACCTATAAGGTGCATTTCACCAAAGATTTACATTCTCTGTGCCTGCTGTGAATTCTCTGCTGTCTGCCCTTCGGGCATGAGATAAACAGCATTGGCTTCAGACATTTCTCTGTATCAGGATGCTCATGTGTTTCCCATAAAGCAACTGGAAAGTTTCACAATCTTTTGCTCTCTCTCTTTTTATTTTTACTGAAAATGGAAATCCATATTTTAAGCCTTCTACCTTCTGTAGTCCTTAAAATCTTCATGGAGAAAAGGAGAGGAAAATTTGTTAGCACAGAATATGCACAGAACATTTAATAACCAATTTATTTGTAGAATTGTCTGAAAATATGTATTCTTGCACCAAAGTTGGAGGAATGACTTTTCAGCTAAGGTACCTTCTAACTGAATTATTTATTGGGTGGCATTTCAAATATGACAAAGGTTTGCCATATGGTTCCTTTAAATTTCTTTAGATTTTGGGTGTCTGAGTCCCATAGACTCTAGCATAAAATCAAAATGCTCACCTGCTCTATCCCTAATGGCTATATGACAGAAAAAGTATTGCCTAGAATTATTAGAGCTACAATCATAGAAATAAGAGATGCACAAGTGCATAACGTGTCCAGGTTTTAATATGATTAGCCAGTACTACAATAAATATAGTGAAAACCAAGCAAGAGCATGGCTGCATTAAGAGAGATCATGCATGCAACACAGTGGTACTAATGGATGACTTGTTGGAAGAGTTGCAAACCAGTTTAAAGCAATGCAAATACTTTAGGAAGCCAAAACCAATGGCAAAAAAAAAAAAGAAAAAAATTGGCAGGCTATTTTGGTTTTGGGGTTTTTTTTAGTGAGTTCTTGAAACCTTTTGAAATCAGACAGGCATGTGAGATTTTGCATGATCAAGAGGTTTTACTGACATGTGAGTAAAATGATTAACTAATTCAGTTTTGTATAATTTTCAAATTAGAAAGTTTAAAGGCATACATGGCCTAGATAGCACTGCAGGCTTTCCTCTGTTACAATATCTCCTTCTCTTGCTCTATTAAAACTAAAAGGATGTTTAGGTTCAATAGATTTGCTCAGGCAGCAGATCTGACAGGTAATGACTTTCAACAATCCCTTTCATTGTGATTTTCTGCAATGTTATGCAGTTTTTTCCTCTTTTACCAGGGAATAATTGTAGGGAGGAGTCTGATGGGACCCAGGAGCTTGTGCTTTTTATTTGTTTCCAAAGGTCAGTCTGTAGCTTGCTGCTAAGGAAGCCCTGAGAGCAGAGCTGGGAGCAATACCAAGGGCAGGAGGCTTTGCTGCGCTGATTTGCGGACCAGCTCATTCCTGACATCTTTTCTAGGGCAAGTTATCCCTCTGTGCCAGTGCAACAGCATTGTCAACAACCACCATTTGACAAATGGACACATCTGCTTATGTGCACAGAAAGTGCAGGAGCAGGTCAAAGAATGGAGACCATCTATTTTTAACTCTTTCTTTATATGATGTTCAGACTGTGATTCTGCTCCTGAAGCCACGAGCTGCCCCTCCTAAAAAGTTTCTTGTATTGTTTTCTCTTTAACTCAAAAGAGTAGTAGATCTACAGAAATAATACCTAATATATTTGGATGCCTATGGTAAAATTTGGAAAAAAACCCTCAAACAAAATACTTTAAACAAAAATGTATGCTCTTTCCTAAATGGCCTGAAATGACTAACGTTGTCGAAGACCTCTAGCCTTGATGACCAGCTTGAGATTGATGGCTGTAACATAACTGACCTTTTGTGAGCAGAACTTCAGCATTTCTTTGAAACCATTCTTAACTTCAGCTCCAGAGCCTCAAAAGGAAACCACCCACACTTGCATGCACAGTATTCTTAGCCTTTATTTGAAGCTCCCTTCTCTTTGGGATTGTTGCAGCTGGTAGCATACAATCACATGTATTAGCAAACTGGTTATGTTTGCTGTGGCCTTCTCTTTGTAAGGAGAGATTTAGGCTTCTGCATTGACTGCATTATGTTGGTGATAATTTGTCTTTAACTCCACAGTAAAACAAACTCTCTCAGATACCTGATTGGTACAGCAGAACTCTGTCCTTCACTTACATATGTAATGGCAACAATCTTTCCCTAATGTTTTGCCATTCCAGATATGTGTATTAGGCACGTAAGTTTTTAACTATTAGGAATCTATAGCCTCTAATGGGCTGGGAAGAGAGCTGGAAGAGAAAGTGGGCTATAAGATTACTGTCCTTTCATAAACATGGCCTCAACCTCTGCCAAGACTAATTTTCAAAAAAATCTAGGGATGACCAAGAGTCCTGGCCTCTTGCCACTTTTAATCTGACTCAGAAAAGACAGATATTCACTTGTGCCTTATTTTCACTCAAGGAGGGCTATAAAAAAAATTGCTGAAAAAAATCCCTTTTGCTTCTGTTTTTTGGAGAACTTGCAGTCTGTGAGCATCCTGATCAGATCCAAAGAAAACCTCTTTGATAATATAAATCAGACAGTCAGCTCACTGCAGATCAATTGCAAATTTTAGAATTTTTCACATAACCCATAAAACATGTGGTCAGCTCCAAGATCTTGGTTTGGAGCTAACAGTGCTTTTTAATCTATAATCAAGGGTAACAGATCACTAACTGCTGGGTACTGGTATTGCTCTAAGGAAACTACAGTGAGGAGAACAATGAATCTTAAAAGGGAGCTGACATTTGCACTGATGGTATAAAGGCTAAATAACACTAAGGAAGATATTAGTAATTTCAGTCTTTCAGTGGACTGACAATGGATTTGTGATAGCATCTGCAAAATACATTTGCGTGTTCATCCTTTGATTTTCTACTATCTTTTGATTTTTCTACTCTGCTTTGGTGAGACCCCACCTGGGGTGCTGCGTCCAGCTCTGGAGTCCCCAGCACAGGAAAGACATGGAACCTGTTAGAGCAGGTCCAGAGGAGGGCCATGAAAATGATCAGAGGGATAGAACACTTCTCCTATGAGGAAAGGCTGAGAGAGTTAGGGTTGTTCAGCCTGGAGAAGAGAAGGCTCTGGGGAGACCTTATTGTGCCCTTTCAATACTTAAAGGGCGGTTTTGAGAAAGATGGGGACAGACTTTTCACAGGGCCTGTTGCAATAGGACAAGGGGTAATGGTTTTAAACTAAAAGAAGGTAAATTTACACTAGATATAAGGAAGCAATTTTTTACGATGAGGGTGGTGAAACAGTGGCACAGGTTGCCCAGAGAGGTGGTAGATGCCCCATCCCTGGAAACATTCAAGGTCAGGCTGGATGGGGCTCTGAGCAACCTGATCTAGTTGGAGATGTCCCTGCCCAGGGCCGGGGGGGTTGGACTAGATGACCTTTAAAGGTCCCTTCCAACCTAAAGTATTCTACAATTCTATGATTTTGGTAGACATGCTGATTTACACTAGCAAGGCGTCTGACACAAGTTTAAAAACTAAACATTGTATCAATCACATGTAACATTAACTTTTGCGTCTTGCAGAACAACTTTTGCAATTGCCTTTTCTGGATTCATGTGTTTCAGCCTAGATGTACAGCAAAACCCTGATGGTCTTCAAGAAGCAGCGCACAAAGTGTGAGGCTACCTGGTGTTCTCCCCACATGTATGCTAACTGTGGTGTGAAAGAAACGGCTTATCACACCCAGCCTACATGTTGTATTTGCTTGAGCCATAGAAATCCTAGGCTAGGATTCTCATGCTATTGCTCTGTTATACTCAGACACTAACATGAATTTAAATGAGGTGAGTCTAATTCAGTCTTAGTGTAAGGAGAGGCAAACAATTATTTCAGAAGAGTTATGCCTACATCATAGTTGTCCTGCAGAGTATGCAAAGTGCAGAGTACCTCTTGCTTAAATTGAGTAATTCCAGTAAGTGTAGACCTTTCCTGAAAGCCCAGACTTGCTTATTGTATTATTCATAAGTCAGCTTCCATAAGTATAAAACAACACGTATTACATCAAGTGAATCCTGAATAGAGAAGGGAATTTTAAAAAATAAGTTGCACCTAACTGTGTGTGAACTGTGAAATGTATTTGTAAATTAATTTTTTATTTCCCCATGTCATTTCTGATCTTGAGTGCAGTTGTAACCATCTTGTACCATCACTTCTGACATACACGGCTGGCCAGAGATGCAGACTGCAACCTTGCTAAATTTACTTCACCTCTTTCCTCTCTCCTGCTTCCCATCCATATTGGTAAAAACCTTTTATGGGGACAATTGTCTTTCAGTGAGAGAAAGCTGGGAGATAGCTGGCCAGAGTTGTCATAATCAGCCTTCTCTGGTGATGGCACTTGTGACTGCTTCTGAGCTCCCCTACCCTTCCATTTTTGCACACCGGGGGAAGAAATTGCATCATCTCATCTACATTTGTGCATGGCCTTACAGTACAACTAAAACCATCTTATAGCTAGCTGCTACCAAGAAGTGTGATCTTGCCCTTGCCCACTTCTTTCCAATGGGATTATCAATACTGTGCTTTCTGCTGGCATTGGTGATCATCTGATCCCTGAAGAAGTATGTTAAGAAAGCTAAACTAGAAGAAAGGTGATCACTTTTTCCTTTTTTTACTTTTTTTTTCCTTTAGGGTTGGTACTCTGCTGGTTAAACTCCATAAACCAACTTGGCATGCGATTAGATAAGTCCCAGGGAGGAGTCAGAAGCACATGGCCAGGCCTGGAGTTGCAGGAGGCTGATGGGACTGTCCCTGTGCACAGCAGCCAGACTCTAAGTTGGCTTGGCTAAGTCACAAGTGACACATTCAAGTGCCTGAATTAGCTTGGTCTACTCTCAGCACTAAAGTGGAATTTAAAAAAAATGCTCTCAACTCCCATTAAACACCTTTAAATATTCTAATGTTTAAATATTTAGGTGACCTGAACTCCTTCTAAGAGGCTCCAGTTGAGGGACAATAGTTTGCTAATCCAGGTACCCATTCCTAATGGCCTGAGCACCTTCCCTGAGTAGAGAGAAAGATTTCTGATAATTTCAGAGTCCACGGTAGCATTTTGGTTTGGAGCACTTCTGTGGTTTTTCAAGTGCATTTCCCAGCTGTTCTCACTTCCAATTTTTGGTTCAGTTCAGGATTTCTTTGCATGCTATGTTAATGATAATTTTTTTCCTTTAAATGATTCAGGTTTCCTGTCCAAGACAGTTCTGTTGTAACAGAGTCCTTTAATTGCTTGAATGCTGTATCAGAGATGAGTTTGGTTCAGAGAGATAAAATCCATTAGGAAATGATTAAATGAAGAAATACTACTCACTGAAATAAATTCCACTAAAAGACTATGAATACACAGAACAACAGGTAGAGGGAAGAATAGCTCAAGTGAGTCAACATGCAAGTCTTTACGTTCTTTGTATTCATCTTGAAATGACACTATTCCACTTTTTAATTTCAGTTATTACTGTGATGATAGCATTCAGTGCAGTATGACAATTACAGTAAAGAAATTATCTGTAAATCTTGAGAAGGAAATTCATCATTCAGGCTAACATGTACAATAGCTCCTGCCAGCATAACAAGAAACTATTGCTTTTATTCAAGTGACGTTGTAAATACTACCTACTACATCAACCAATAAAACCTTGTCTCAGCAAATTAGCTTTTTTAAACACTGTCAGAAACTTGCTGTTGTTATCACTAGACTGCTACTTTGATTTTAAATCTTTTTTGGTAGAAAGAGCTAACTTAACATGATGAAAGGAAGTTTTCTGGATTTACAGTGAGCACGTCAGATGAAATCCACTCAGGTGCAGATTTACTGGGGAAGAATGGAAAGCATACAAACCCTACCACTAGTTTCTGACTTCTGCTCCTCTGCCATGGGCCTAGGAGCTCATAAGCTTCCACTGCCTACTGCAGGTTTTCTTTGAGCTCCCTACATTTCATGCACAGAGTAGGGAAGACGGAGAGAACCTGTAGCACTGTGCAGAATCCTAAGCTTCTCCCTGGCTTCTGCCCCATTGCTGCCCAGTCCCATCAAGTAGCACCCCAGTGACATGCCCCTGTTTTGTAATAAGGTTTAATTTAAGTGAAGTCTACACTTTGCCTCCTGTAGTGTAGATAAAGTTTCAGACAATCAATACTCTGCTTAAGGTCCTCCTCCTAATTATAATAAAAGATTGTATGTTCTTGTTCCCCCTGATGCTCCTTGTAGTTTGTGATGTAACTCATCGTATCCCTGCCTTATGTCCAAAAACAATGGGTAATGAATGGAAATGTTGAATATTGGGTGAAGTTGTTTTATCTTTGACTGATTACAGGAAGTTCACAGATAAATCTGTCTCTATTGTTAAAGCCTTCATCATCAGGGATTCCTTGGGCTTTGCTTCTCATTCTTACCATTGCATCTCCAAATGAACTTCCTGGCTGACATTGGATAGACTGTGTAGAATGAAGTGAGAGCAGAATGAAGCATTTAGTATGCATCTCTGTATATCCTTCATGTCAAAGTAGCTTCCTGGACAATTTCCTGGATTTCTGAGGGCTTTGCCAAAATTGACAACTGTGTGTCAAAAATACTGTAGGTTTACTATGAGTTAAAAAAGTATTTATAAAAAGGGTCACCTTTAAGTATCTCTTTGTTTAGACTGTTAATTTTAATTTACTCTGGGACTTGATCTGGTGATATAGTCTGTTAGTCTGATGAAAATCATGGATAGCTATAGTATTTAGTGATTCCTTGTGTTTTAGTGCAATTTATTTTAATGAAACTTAGAATCAAAAGCTGAGGAATCTCAAGAGGCCATTTTGGCCTTGTCCAAGCCCTGGGTCATGATGATCTATGCTTCTGTCATTCCTGATAGACTTGTCCCTCTTACTCTTGATGACTCATGCTTGTGGATATTTCAGAGTTTCCCCTGACAGCATATTACATGCCTGCACTATACTGACTGCTAAAAAGTTCTAATACCATACTTGAATGTTCCTTGCAGCAATATATGCCCATTGCTTCTTGTTCTTCCCACCATGGATATCTGATATGGCTCTAGACATGTCTGTGTGGGCATCTGAATAGAAGTTGGTATTCCAGCCAGAGCTTGGATGGAAGGATTACATCACATGTCTTGTGAGCTATTCCTATTAGGTAGCCTAATGCAGCGTTCGATTTTCATTGAAACAGCATGGCATTGTTGACTCATGTTCAGTTGATGACCCACAGCATCCTTGTGATACTTTTTTTCCAGGACTCCTTTGCAACCAATTGTTTCCTGGTCTTTATTTGTGCAGTTGACTATTCCTGCCTAAATGTCTTTTACACCAAAAAAATGTCCCACCCTGATTAAGATTCCCCAAGCACACACTGCAGCAGTATGTCAGATCAGCAGTGCAAGTTAATTGCATTTTTCCCTGGTTCTGCACTCCAGGCATTGGCTTCACATTCATTGCATGGGCAGCTGATGTCTATATCCTGACGCTCAGATCTTTGGGAAGGTGGAATGTGTTTTGCCACTTACTGAAGGTAAATTTGCAAACTGCAAATCAAGTCAGTTGTATCCATGGAAATATCACTTAAACATATGGGTATGCAGTCTCTCCTCTAGCCCTCTGATTAGGATCTGGCTCTTCTGCAGACCAAGTCTTTCTAGTTCAAAAAAGAAATAAATAGGAACTTTCATTGTATCCAAAACAGTCTGTGAACATAAAGGACACTTGTAGACTTTCTTAATTGATTCCGTCACAGTCTAGTACCTCTGTATTAAATAACATTTTGTTAATTCACTATTTAAAGACTAGTTTAGAATTCCCAAGTGGGCTGATTTTTCACATCCTTTATTGAGCTCAACTGTCACAAGAATTGGGCCAGGAAGCAGAAGTGTTTGGACAATTTCAGAGAGTATTTAGCCAATGAGTATGGCACCTTCTTTGCAACAGTGCTTGAAAAGCAATACTGGAATCAGTATTCACCATATGAACTGATATAGATGCTGCTCTTAGTTTCTATTCTACTAGTTAGCAAAGTGTTATGAAGTCATGAGCAGAGATGTGAGAGAACACCTGACTAGTTGATCTGAATTCTATTCCCAGTTCAGATACTAATGTGTGACCTTGTTAAAGACATTTTGTCTCTGCTACCCAGTTTTGCAGTTAGACAATGGTTACTGGCTTCCTGTTCAGAAACTTACCACTTTGATGGCAATCAGAGTGGAGGATTATTGTAAACCTTCATTGCTGTGGTTTTCAGTGAACAAAAAAGATGATTTTTTTTTGTCCCTGAAGAGAGGACAATTACTTTTGAAATTAACTTTCCAATGCAATATTTCAAGTAAGTTTTCTATTAATTACATATTCTGCAACATTCACTGTTTTGCCAAATATTCCCATCACTGAAAATACTTAGGAAAGTGAATTCAGAAGAAATTTGAATGCTGCCAAAGATAATTCACTTTAAAGTGTGAATGGAAGTGTATATATTATATGTGTTGCATACGCAACTATGAAATTGGCCACAGAACTTCAAGTGTTTTGTACTTTCAAGTAAAAATTTCTGGGAAGGAAATTATCTGCAAACTGTTTTCATAATGTCTTTATGCCTTTTCCTCTTTAGGAAGTAACAATTTTTAAATTTATATGTCTGCCAAATCTGAATAGAATTCAGGGGACAAAGAAAAGACACTTCTGAGCCAGATGTTAATCCTTCTGCTAAATACCAGACTATGGCAGATAGTAGCAGTATGAGAAACTGTCAAAGAAAAGTTCAGAAAAATCCTTAATATGAGAAAATATTTGGGTTCAAGATTAGCTCCACCAATACCGAAGACCCTTGATTTTTCTTTCTACTGCCATGAAGCTTTTCTAACATTTTTTTTTCCAAGTATAGTGTTCAAACAATCTTGCTTACTATAAAAAGGAGAATGAATTTAAATTTTAATAAGAAAAACCCACAGTGTGCACCAGCATAAAATTAAAGGTTTCTTCTGCTGCCTTTTTTCCTCTAGGGTTTTTCAAAAGACTGGTATCATTCTAATATTAATTGCCTTCTCTATTTCCTATGAATGTTATGATTAGGATTTACAGTTCCAATCTTTGTTGGACAAACAGTTTCATATAGCTCAATAATTTGATTACATATAAAGCTTATGGGAGGAAATACATTCTGAAACAAATACAGGCAGGTACTTCAATTTTCAACAACAAAACCCAACACACTATAGATTATTTTATTACAACGTTTGTCTAAATTTGGTACAATTTTGCTTAACTGAGCAAAGATGCTGTTGGATATGGCAAGGCATTGTTAGCTTATCGTTTATAATTGGACAAAATCAGAACTCAGAATCAGAGCCGGGGGAGCTTCTAGCAGCTTCTTACAGGAGCCACCTCTGCAGCCCCCTCCCCTGCTACCAAAAAAATTAAAAACCCGCACCACACAAATCCATAACACCCTAATTAATTCATAAATCTGATCATAAAAGGAGATATAATGAACTCTGAGCTAAAACTAATCTTACTTCTTGACTGACCTGCTAGCAAAATATGTTGTGCCAGACTGTCTCTGAAACCTGTGGGCATTAATCACTTGTTTAATTCCACCTCTCCTCTTGTTAAAAGGCTATCAGCACTCTGATACAACTGAGATCAAGTTTCGGCTGCATGAAAGGTTGACATTGTTCTCTTTCTAAAACTCTTTCATGTCAGCTGTATGGTAAGAGGCAATAAACTATAAATTCTCATTAAAAGACTTTAATTGCCTCTTTGTTAGGACTTTATGATTTTCTGAGACCTTAAGGTGAGTAGCTGTCCAGCTGTCGTCAGAAGTCGCAGTGAGTAGGACAGCTAGTTCCCTCAGGAAGCCCTTGCCTTAATACTTTGAAATGACTACGATATCCATGTGATCTACAAAGCATGTACTCACTTCAAATATCTTCTGCAAGCTTCTAAAGAAGTCATACCACCTTTAAACATATTCCTAAGGCTTGTTTGCATTTATGGAATGTAAATCAATATAACCTCAAGTTATCTTTATTTGCACAAGGATCTAAGAGATTTCTTGTGACGGAGAGAAAGCAATAACTTGTCTTTCAACAGACAATGGGCACATTTAATAGCACTTGGCATTTGCATACTTCTACCATGTCTGCAGTATGTTGGCAGCTTTTATTGTGCTGGAAAGGTCACTGGACTGGAACGAGTGGGTGAGAAGGACAGAAGAGCTGACTGTGAGCATCCCACATGTTTGACAGCAGCGGATTTGGGTGCTCTTGAAAAGGCCGATATTGACTGATGCTTCCAGGATGTGACTTTTACATTAAAGAGCATAGCGGTGCCTGGGAAGCTGTCTCCATCTGTAATGAAAGAATAAGCGTAAAAGTTATTTTCTAAAGGGGTGAAAAAAGTTGTAAAGCCAAATGGAAAAGGCTGATATGTTGAAATGTAGAGTGAGAAAGAGAGGGCCTGGTGTAACTATGCTTATTAGACCTATGAAAAAAAGAAGTTAATGTGCAGTTCATTTTCCAGTTCATCCAATAACTGTACAGAAAGCCTGCCTGTGCCTTGCTATTGCTTTTCTTGGGTGCCTGACAGATAGATATCTGCCACATTTCAATCACATTTCAGTTTGCTTCAGGAACAATGGTATTTGCCTGTGGAAATTCCAGCACTGTACATGATTAAGTGTCTGTTGTGAAATAGGGTCTGCAACTGGGGCAGTGCTGTGGATCCATGACTGTTCCTGTTTGGGATCAGTAAGGTAACTGTTCAGACTTGCCAGCTCAGCTACCATTTTTAGGCACCTGATATTTAGCGTCAAGAGAGTATAGCTTGGCTTCATATTGATGGAGTTCTTTTTGTCACTCTGCATCTAGATAAGATGCTTGATCTCACACTCCCTATTTTAGTTCTTATTAATTCCAAGGTACGTGTGTTCTCATGAGCTCTTGATCATCATTTACATGTGCAATGTACGTGCACAGGTTCTGTGTTTCTTCTTCAACATGGCAGCACATCCCTATTTATCTAAGAAATAATGTTAAAAGGAACAAGGAAGACAGCTTTGCTCTGCAAACACATGGGATCCTTTCAGATGAAATATTCACAGCAAAGCATATAGAGATTTGTTTCCATTTGTTTAGACATCAGAAATCTCACTGGATTTGAGATGCTTGTAAATTATCCGAGCTTAGTTTAGGAGCTTGCCAGTGCTGTCTGATTTGGGACAAGTTTTTAAATACTGTTTATTCCCAGACAAGAACTGCAGATATGTAAATATTCTTGTTTAGAAGGAACAATGCCTTGATTTTTTTATAATCAGTATAAAGGCTTGTGTTTAGTTCGGTTTGTGATTCAAGTGATAGCGTGCATTAACTCTTGTTTTATCCAAACATGTTTGCTGATCTCTAATAAAGGTGGCAATTTGTGTGCTCCTGAGAAAGCTTGCAAAGAAAGTATATGATTACAGCACTCTGTGATATGCTGAGGCCTATCAAGCCTCTCTTATTTCAAGCAGATAAGTAAAAATAGTTTGATACTGTGCATAATGGGGTGCTTTGACTAGTAATAGGGGTAAACAATCAAGTAGAGAGGAGTTAGATCTGCACTGTACTTCCATCTAGGAGTAAGAGAGGTAAGGCCTGAATAAAGGAGGATTCATTAGGCAGAAATATTTCTGTAACAGAGACATCTGTAAATAATAGCACTGATATTTTGTACTGACATCTTAGTATCAAAATAGTAGTGCATGACTGAATTCAAGCTTCAGAAATTAATGTGCCTCCAAAATGTTTGCATGTATTAATGGCTTTATGTTCAGTGGCTCTTAGGCACTTACTAATACTTGCTCTTCATGTTTATTTCTAGTTTATAGGTTTGCCTGTTTCTTAGTGTACTGACAAGAAGGTAAAATAGCTTAATGAACTTGACTCCCTGCTACTTTTGATTTTGAAGTGGCATTCACAGTATAAACCATTTTTCACTGAGAACAAGGGACATATTTCTAGGGAAATTCTTCAAGATTTTGCAAAAAAGCACTGAGAAGAGCAATTGTGAGAGGAAAACTTGTGTCTCTAGGATGGACTGTAATTGGGAGGAATAGAAAACAGCAAGCAGACTTAGGGACCAAAGACATCATTAGACCATATCACCTGGTTTCCTGCCATGGCATAAGCAATTACCTTTCACTCAATTATCCCCATACTAAGCACAACTCCTTGTTTGACTGAAAAAACCCCAAACTCAAAATTTGTCTGGCTTTCCCTCCCACCCTCCTATTTTTTTTTTTTTTGTTTTTTTTTTTGGGGGGGAGTGGGGAAAATGGAATAGCCTTTTAATACATTACATTTTCTCCCTGGTAGAGAACTTTGTAATCAAGTTATCTTTCTATATCTTTTGTATCTTCCTATGATACAGTCTTTTCCTAGTTTAAATCACTTTTTTGTGTGTCTCTTAAAGAAACATGAACACCATATCAGGGCTAATCATTAGTCTTGCCAGTTCTCCATGGAGTGAGAAGCCACATCTTTTTTCCTGAAACACCTCAATCCACCCAGTACCTTTTACCCCGGAATGGCTTGGGAGTTATATGGTCAGTGTGACCTCTAGTACTGAAGAACTTTTGCAGTGCTCCCATGAGTTATGTGATNNNNAACTTTTGCAGTGCTCCCATGAGTTATTTGATTGTCCACTAAGGTACTGAAGGAGTAGCATTTCCCCACTTTTATAAATTGAAATGAAAAACAACTTCCCCCCTCCCCCCCCCCAAGTTAATTATATGCTCCATCCTTGCAAAGCTGGGTTTTTTTGATGTCTCCAGATGGAGTATTCAGCCATGTCATCCACATGTTGTATGCCCTGTTACCAATTCCAGCCACAGCATTCAGCCAGAGAGTCCCCTTCTGCAGAGAGGACCTGCTTTTCCCTTCTTTGGCAGAGAAGTTTTCATTTGGAGGAAACATTGTTTTCTTTTGTTTTAATGGGTAGAACTTAAATGTAGTTAAAGTCACCCATAGTGCTCTCTACTTGCCATTGTTTATATTTAGCAAAGGTCTCTTTTATTTAGGTTTGCTAAGCTCAGAAACTAATGGGGGAACCTGTATAGGGATGGATGTCATTAAAGATATTTCATTTTCGTTCTTGTCTGGGAGCTACTGTTTGAGGTTTGCCACTTCCGTGGTCTTGTTCACTTCAGGAATACTGTGAAGAGCTGCTTTTTTTGTCAAGAGAATGCAGTAATGGAGAAAAGCAGCTTAACGAGTCAGGTGTATTTTGTAGTTGCTTATGTACATCAAACTTTTCTCCTAAAAGATCATATCTGACTTGTTCTACAGATACTATTTTCTATTAAAAGATGTTGACTGGCACTAGTTATATTCCTGGCCTTTATCAGCTAAATGAATGTTCCATTATTTTGGCCATGATTGACATTAGACTCACTAGCCTATAGTTGCCTAGGTCATCTTGGTCATCCTTGTGAGGTACTCACCAGTATTAAAATGGTTCTGGTCTGTTGTCTTTCCTACTTATTCCACAATTTTTATCTAGAGATGAGAAGTTAGCATCCACAGCTTACCACGGAGAACTGTAGGATTCTTGGGTGCGAATTATCCAGAACTACTTGCTTTAAAAAAAAAAGTTAAGCACTGATGTAGGGTATTTAATAGCCCCTTTATCCACTAGTGTAGTACAAAGAGTTCTCTCCGGATATGTTTATCATTTGCTTTTTCCCAAGTATAGATTATAAATGTTTTCAAATAATGTTGCCTTTTCAGTATCACTTAAAATTTTATCATGTCTTTCAAGTAATGGGTGTGTTTTATTGCTACCAAATCATGTATCTTATACATGTATATAAAAATTTGGAAGCTATGTTCCATAAAAATTCATAACATTATTTTTCTTGAAAGATGTTGATTTTTCCCTTGTGTCCTTAGATTTTCTCATCAGTTTTCTGTATTTTATAAATTCTAATTTACACGGACATCTATTTCTCCTAGAATCATAGAATCATTTAGATTGGAAAAGACCTTTAAGACCATTGAGTCCAACCATCAACCATGCCCACTAAACCATGTCCTGAAGTGCCTTGTCTACATGCTTTTTGAATACCTCCAGGGATGATGACTCCACCACTTCCCTGGGCAGCCTGTTCCAAGGCCTAACAACACTTTCAGCAAAGGCATTTTTCCTAATATCCAATCTAAACCTCCCCTGCCGCAACTTGAGGCCATTTCCTCTCATCCTATCACTAGTTACTTGATAGAAGAGACCAGCAGCCACCTCACTACAACCTCCTTTCAGGTACTTGTAGGGAGTGAGAAGGTCTCCCCTCAGCCTCCTTTTCTCCAGACTAAACAAGCCCAGTTCCCTCAGCCACTCCTCATAAGACCTGTGCTCCAGGCCCCTCACCAGCTTTGCTGCCCTTCTCTGGACACGCTCCAGCACCTCAATGTCTTTCCTGTAGTGAGGGGCCCAAAACTGAACACAGTACTCAAGGTGCGGCCTCACCAGTGCCGAGTACAGGGGGACGATCACTTCCCTGCTCTTGCTGGCCACACTGTTTCTGATACAGGCCAGGATGCCGTTGGCCTTCTTGGCCGCCTGGGCACACTGCCGGCTCATATTCAGCCGGCTGTCCACCAGCACCCCGAGGTCCTTTTCCGCTGGGCAGATTTGCAGCCACCCTTCCCCAAGCCTGTAGCATTGCATGGGGTTGTTGTGACCCAAGTGCAGGACCCGGCACTTGGCCTTGTTGAACATCATACAGTTGGCCTTGGCCCAATGATCCAGCCTGTCCAGATCCCTCTGTAGAGCCTTCCTACCCTCGAGCAAATCAACCCTCCCTCCCAATTTGGTGTCATCCGCAAACTTACTGAGCGTGCACTCAATCCCCTCATCCAGATCATTGATGAAGATATTAAAGAGAACCAGCCCCAGTACTGAGCCCTGGGGAACACCACTTGTGACCCGCCGCCAACTGGATTTAACTGCATTCACCACAACCCACTGGGCTCATCCAGCCAGCCAGTTTTTTACCCAGTGAAGAGCACATTTGTCTAAGCCATGTGCCACCAGCTTCTTGAGGAGTATGCCTTGAGAGACAGTGTCAAAGGCCTTACTGAAGTCCAGGTAGACAGCATCCCCTCCACATCCACAGCCTTCCCCTCATCCACTAGGCGGGTCACCTGGTCATAGAAGGAGATGAGGTTGGTCAAGCAGGACCTGCCTTTCATGAACCCGTGCTGGCTGGGCCTGATCCCCTGGTTGTCCTGCACCTGCCTTGTGAGCACACTCACGATGAACCGCTCCATAACCTTCCCCTGTACTGAGGTCAGGCTGACAGGCCTGTTACTCCCCAGATCCTCCCTCTGACCCTTCTTGTAAATGGGCATCATATTGGCAAGCCTCCAGTCATCTGGGACCTCTCCTTTTGACCAGGATTGCTGATAGGTGATGGAGATTGGCTTGGCAAGCTCTTCCGCCAGCTCCCTCAGTACTCTTGGATGGATCCCAAGACTCTCATCTGGTCCCATAGACTTGTGAGTGTCCAGATGGTGTAGCAGGTCACTAACTTTTTCTTCCTGGATTATGGAATTTTCTCCTGGATTTCCTGTTCCACTTTCTGTCATTTTCCATCAATGGTAATTGCTGCCTTCATTCATCCACCACGTTGTAGCTTTTTAACAGCCTCTAATAAAATTTGTTCATTAAGAAATCCCAATTTCTTTTAATATTCCTCCCATTACTTTTTATTAACTGTCTTGAGCCTTGGTAAAATTACCCTTCTTGATGAAATGTGCTTGTGTGTGCAACAAACTATTTTGAGATTATCCTACTTCAATCAACACCAATGAGTTATTAACATTGCTTCCAATGCATCCTTCAACTTCAGTCCAGTGATTAATTCATCAGGAGTTATCTTGTGAAGTGAAATTACTCTTGAGTTAAGAAATAATAGACTGCCCTGAAGACTTGAATAATATTTTACTGTTTGGCGGTGGAGTGCCTCCTGTCTCTGCTTCCACAGACAAAGTCCTTGCCAATGCTATTTCTTTTCTTTCCAGATATATAAACATGGGCTTAAGGACTAGCTTACCCTCTTATCAGATTTGATTCAGTAGTGATTTCTGCATACTCAAGTTTCTGTAGATCAGGGTTATCAGTAACTCAAAACAATTAATGGGATTTTTAATACACAATACAGGTATCATCCTCTCCTTTCACTCCCTCCCCACCTTTATTTTGTATTTGCTCTCTTCTTCATACCTTAGCCATAAATGCACAGGAAAAGTGCTTAGATATTTATGCTAGTTTCCTGCTGCTGTTGCAAGCTCATAGTGAGATTTTATCCATGGTGTGCTGGCACAGAAGTTTGTTACGTTGTTGTTCTCAAGAAACTAAAGCCAAAAGATAGAAACAGGAAGTTGAGTTCACCCACAGATAGCTCAGTGGGATGACTCAAAATTTAAATTTTGGCATTCCCCCTTCAAAACAGAAGAGCCACAGGTTCATATCTGTAAACAGAGCTAGAGAGGAAGCAACGCAAACCAAAGTCCATTTCCTCAAAATAAACATTTGACTTGGTATGGCACATGGTGTTGCAGAAGAAAACATAGTGACTGTCCCAGGTCAATGAGGTCTCCTGTATAACTGAATTCCCTTTCCAGTTGTCTTTCCGTTGCTTTACTGCCACTGAAAATGTCAGTGAGGGGAGGCTGCCAATGTCTTCCAGAAATTTAACCTCTTCTATCTACTCTGAACAGGCTGATGGCACAAACTACACATAATACACCTGGGTTTGTGCAGAGAAACAAAGATCTTTTTCGCATCCTTTTCATATTTTTATTAGGTGCTTTCCAATAAGCCTATTTCTGTTTATTTTAACAGCAATGAAACCAATAGGGCTCTATAAAATTAATATCTGTAAAAATCAATTAATGATACCTTTGCTTATCTCCAGAGAATATTAATACCTTCCACATAATTTCAGTAGTTCAGAATAGCCTTTCTACCTGGATCATCTGACTCTTCTCTTGGTTTTGAATAAAATAGGGACTTTAAAATGTATTTTGAAATTTTTTTCTGGTTTTTGCCTTTTGTTGGTATCTGTGTAACATGTTGTATATCATTGGCTGGATGAATTAAAGGGCCTTTGCTCTGAGTTTTATTTTTATTACATTAGGAAACTTTAATGGCAAAACCAGATTTCGCAGTACCTCTTTATAATGACAAAGGCTAGATTTCTTCCAGTACCCACTTGAGGTTGAATTTTCTTTTGGCAGCTTTCATGGCACTTTCTGCATTCATTTTTCTATCACAGTTTGAGCCCCTGGTTTTGACTGTTGGTGAGCCACACAAAAATCCCAGCAAGTGCTGACTGGAAATTAATTTTAGAATTAAAAACCTGCTAGTATTATTTGGTGGTGAATAGCCTGACTCCAGATACTGATGCTGAGAACTGAAAGAAGCATCTAGCAGACTAGGCAAAGCTATTTGTGATGTACTCAGAGCATAGCAACACTGTAAATCTTTTTAGGGCAACTAATTTTTGGGGCTTGATCACAACAGCAACAAATCTATGCTGGAATTGTAATGCATGTGTGTACAAAGAGGATGCTGCTAGCTTTCATCTTCTTTCTTCAGGATTATCAGTCTAACTCACTTCACCTTAGTTCAGTTACACTGAGAATTCAATTTAGGTGTAACTTGACTAGAACCGTGTGGGTTTTTACTGTTTCCTATATTGAGTGCACAAATACTTATGATCTAAAAACTTAGCTGAAATGAGCTCGATGTCGGATATTTTCTCTTGGTTGCTGTACCTCCTTTCAGCTATAACTAGCAAGAATTAAATACTCTATCATTGCTCTACAGCAACAATTTCCATTTAACTAAGTCGGTGCCTTCTGCAAACCTCCATGTCAGACACTCACAGCTTTCAGAACTGCAAGAGGAAAGGAGGAGACCAGAGCAGCCGTGGAGTCCCCACACTGCAGCACCTGCCAGCTCTGCAGGGGCCATCATAACAACTGTGTGTTGTCCTGGATACAGGGATGTAATTTAATTAGATGACAGCTTTGTTTAGTAGGACATCTAGGAACTATCTGAGGTATAACTCATCCAGTACAGGTCAGTCTGCCTGATGTAACCCCCTCCATGTGAAGGGCAACGGCTTCCATCTTCAAGCTTCATAAACATGTCTCTAGCAGAGTTACTGAGGGAAAACCTTCTCTGGCTTCAGGGAGTGAAGGGGGTCATACCTTTGTAACAGGTGATCTAGTTCTGTTTTGCATCATCAGGAACAGGGCACCTAATTGCTCATTTACTTTCACAAACAGATACTGATTTCTACCTAAAATACAACCCACAAATGAGGTTTTCAGGCTGCTCAGAGGATGGTGAAAAGAGCATTGTTGAGAATAGTCTACCTGTGAAGGCTGGCTAGTCTTCCTAGCCTTGAAATTAGCTTAGTACTTATATAGAAGTCCAAAAGCATACCCTATTTCTTGTAAAGCCCCTGGGGTTTTAGGAAGAGGTTAACAATCTTCTGTGGGACTTCACTGGCATCATTATGCCAATCCGCTCAGGGTTCCCCTTCTCAAGGGTGCAGGACCCAGTGTATAGGCTCTCCTTAACAGAACTGTGTTTTTTTCCTCACCTTTCAAATCCAGATCGCTTTATTTCTGGGACAACACAAGGAAAGCAGATGCAGAACAGTGGTATCTATGGACCCATACACACCTGCTTGCCTGTCTACGAAAATCAGTATGACTGCCAAAGAAAGACACTGAGATCTGAGCAGGTCTGAATGTGCATTTGAACACTGGAGGAGGCTCAGAACAAGAAAGCTGTATAAAAATAGAACAAGGATGTTATTTCTCTTTGGTGTAAAGAGCCACCATAAGCCACAAGGCAGGATCATGACAGTTGTGTTCAAACTGATGCATACCAATGATGTCATAAAAGCCAACAGTCATCTTAAAATTAAAACCCATTGCTAGAGGGATAATAGATTTTAAGAAACCATTGTCTTTTATGTGTGCACTTAGGCAGGTATGCAGAGAAAATGGAAGTGGCCACATAATCTCAACCATGGACGTAATATGCAAATAATTTTTGCAAAATGCCATTCATGGTGTCACAGCAAATTACTTGACTCTGACAAAATATGGAGTCCTATATCAGGTATTCCTTAGGAATGACAATGAAGTAGTTCATATATGAAGCAACATATTATTTGTATTCAGACCTGCTGTGTAGCTGTTGTGAGGGCATGTTTTGCCCCTTTGCATGCTGAGCCATTCAGACCCATGCAAGCAGGGTGTCATGGTTTAACCCCTGCCAGCAACTAAGCACCACACAGCTGCTTGCTCACTCCCCCCCACCCAGTGTGATGGGGGAGAGAATCAGGCAAAAAAAAAGTAAAACTCATGAGTTGAGATAAAGACAGTTTAATACAACAGAAAAGGAAGGGAAAATAATAATGTTAATCATAATAGAATATACAAAACAAGTGATGCACAATACACTTGCTCACTACCTGCTGACCAATACCCAGCCAATCCCCAAACCACAGTGTCCCCTGGCCAGCTCCCCCAAGTTTATATACTGGGCATGATGCCTTTGGCTCATTTGGATCAGCTGTCCTTGCTGTGTCCCCTCCCAGTTTCTTGAGCACTCCCAGCCTCTGCTGGCAGGGCAGTATCAAAAGCTGAAAAGTCCTTGATTTAGTATAAACACTGCTTAGCAACAACTAAAACATCAGTGTGTTATCAACATTACTCTCATTGTAAATCCAAAACATAGCACTATACCAGCTACTAAGCAGAAAATTAAATTTATTCCAGCCAAAACCAGGACATGAGGCAATTGATTGACACTGAAATTATGGCTTTTCTCAACCATTCTTCAGATGCCCATCTGCAGCAAGGAAGTGTGGAACAGCTTTACAGAGCAGGCACTCAGCAATAATTTCTCCAGCTACCCCCTACCAGGTAATTATTTCTCTTAGCCTGATTCTAATATGAAGAGTATGGCCAGGTCTGGTCTTGGATACAGAAAAGGCAGTTCATACTGTCTTTCAGGACTGCAATTTACTCCTTTGGGGGTCTTTTATGCCTTTTCATTGGTTCAGCTAGAACATTGTCCTCCAAATGAAAAGTACAGTGTTTTATTATTTGTTTCTCCAAGCATGACTAGTAGGTTTTGTTGAAAAAAGGAGAGGGGAGAGAGAGGGGAAGGGTGGATGCAATGAGGGAAAATAACTGATAAAGTGGTAGAAATATATATACAGAAAAGCTGCCACCACTTAACCAGCTGTTCTGGAAAGCAGGCTAAGGAGTAGTTCAAGGCCTAAAGAACTTTTGAGAACTTGGGCAAGCAGAGAAAAAAATGAGGTGTTATATGTCTTTAGAAGACTGTCTCTTGGCCTGAGACTACAAACCTGTAATTATGCTGACCTTTTCACTTAACAGCTAATCTAGGATCCTAATGCTCCATTGTGGGTGTAACACAGAAAGAATAGATAAAAGTTCTCCTGGAAAAGTATCAGTGGTAATCTTTAAGCAAGGAAATTCCTGAATTTCTGATACTTTTTGAATTTTCTTTCAGAAAGTAAAAAGTTGCACATCTCCAGAGCTGACGAGTATTTTACTCCTTTCATCTGTCACTTGCAAAGAAATATGAAACATTTATTTTCCCAGTCTTCCCAGAATCAGTAATAAATTGTCAGAGCCAACCATTCATATCTGGTAGCTTTTTAAATAAAGGATTAGCCCTTCAATATTTCATTTTTCTCCAGAATTGTTCTGTAAGCTTGACGAGAAGGAGGTAATAATGTAAAAGGCTGTGTGGGAAAAAGCTATTTGTCCAGTGGCAAAGAGATGTGGACAAGCAATTCTAGGAGATATTTTATTTTCTCTCCCTCCTGCTCTGTGTGTATATATAGATGTATACAGGTGTGGGGGAGAACTGAGGGAGACAGACTGGCTGTCAGAACTGCCGCCTTTTGTCAAAGTTGTTATTGAGGACTTTTGCAAGCCGGCAGATTTCTGACAATCAAACTGTTGATAGGAAACTATACAGGGGAATATATCTTGCTAATACCAATATGGATGTGTTCTTAGAAAAAACCCTAAGTGCTCAATAATGCACATGGACCTTCCTTGCAGGCTGGTTTGGAGGCAAACAGCAGCCCTGTGGGGATATAAAAGAGCAGTCTCTGTTCTTTTGCAGCTTTACTCTTCTTGGCCACCATGTTGAATTCAGTCTGGAAGCACTGAAGTGAATAAAATGTGGATATAAGAACATTTCTGAAAAACAACATGTTGCTTTTGAAAGGTCACTGAAAAGTCTGTCCTTGGGGAGGGTTCACAGTTTCTACTTTCCAGCCTGGTGTCTGTCCCCAGCTGTGAACTTGTGAAGTGCATGTCACTTCTCAGTGGCTTTGTGTTGAAACAGTTCTTTGGGAGCCACTCTCCTGTTCTCATTTGAATTTCAACCTTTATGGGCAAAACAGAAAGGAAGGAAGTTTACCTGTGTGTTATGTCCTCTATTTTCCCGTGATGCTCTCCAGTGATGAGTGAGATGCCATCAGTATATTACACATGGCAGAAGAAACATGAAATGACTGAAAACCATTTACATCTCTCCTAAAGTGCATATCCCAGTTCCTGGGTTTTGGATTGATGACAAAGCTCTCAGGATGCAAAAAAACGCCATTTCCAGAAATACTCTGCTCTGTGTGCAGGTCTGGTCAAAGAGAGTTCCTGCTTTTTAGCATCAAGGCTGGAATTCCTCCTGTCATCATGAAATGCATTACTGCAATGAAGCCATAATTTGGAGGTGTAGTGGCTAAGTATGGAGATGAAGTTAGAAAGTGCAGGGATTATATAAACAACTGGTGCATGAGTTGCTCAGATCTTACTGAGAGAAAATGCCAGATGATACTTTCTACTTCCAGATGCTGAGTAGGACTCCTCTGTACACCTGTTTAACTCCACAGTAACAAGCATCACACCTGTGTGTACTCAGCAACTAGTCTGATGATGGATGTAATGACTTTTTGTGACTTAACTGTAGAGGCAACTGAAGTGTGAACTTGCAGTAAAAAAGGTATAGTTATGCTCTGGTAAAGATTGCCAAATGCCTTCTAGTCCTGCTTGGAAACCATAACTCCCACCCCTCTTCACCAAGTCTTTGCATTTCCCTGGCCATTTAATTGACTTTTAGATACCTGAAGACATCTGAAGAAAATCCAGTCAGAGGGGGAGAGGGAAGGTTAATGCTGCAAGAGCTCGTAGAAGGTGGGGTTATAATTTGGTTTCTATGATCATATTAGGCTATGTTGGGCACAAAGAGATGCGTTTCATTACAACCCATGTAGCAATGAGGTTATATTGCAGCTGGCACTGCGAAAACTAGTACCTTGGTCTAGTCAAATGAGGCCTGAAAGTGACCAGGCAGAAAGGGACATAAAAAGCAGTAGTGAAATATTTACCATGACATGATGAAACCATTAGCAAATCCAGCCTGTTTTTCCAGAATGAGTAACAAGGTGCTGAAAGCTTCTCAGCCGTGTGGTAGGACTTTGGCTCCAGGCAATGAAATTGCAGAATCTCCCTGAAGCACAGAGTAAGAACATGGAAAAATAGTTTTCTCAACCTGAGGGAAGGGGATTGCATTGACTGGAGTTACTGAGGTTCTGCTCACATCCACTACACAGAAGACATGATCATAACTAACGGCTTGGTCATATCACAGAGTGTGTACTAAAGCAAAGTAGCAATAGCAAAGAAGTCTTCTCCTTCAGTCTTCCCACTCTATACTTGCGTCTGCAGCAGGATCTGTGCATCTCCTTTTCCTTCCTGGAGAAGCGAAGCGAAGCAAAGCATTGATGGGTATCAGACCTCCAATAGCAGTAAGTTAGCTCTTTACATCCATTCCCCTTTCTTCCTTCCAAGTCTGTATATTGAACCTAGCAGCCAAACTGTCCTGACTTACTACTAACACTTCAGGTGCAAGAAAGGAAAATAGGAATTGGGCAGTAAGGAATGCCTCTGAATCACAGTACCTCCTGATGTGCAATTGCAATTGAAATTATAGCAATTGAAATTGTAGCAATTGAGACAGCCCCCACAGGAAAAGATAAGGTTACTCATACCATCCACTGTTCTATAGAAGATGATCTTTCAAGATGTCTGCTACAATAGCACTGTTTCTAATGTGTACAAATTATTTCAAAAAGAAGTTCAACAGTGCATATTAGAGACCTTCCAACATCTTATGGAAAAGTCTATAAAACCTTTCTGTTAAAAACTGTACTGTAAAAACTGAAGTTGCTTCCTTATTCTTTATCACTACGGAGATTTGCAAGTTACCAGGAGTTTTATTGCTCAGAAGTGGTTTGCTCACATTGCTTATTCCTCACCTAAACTGAGTCCTGTTTCTGTAGAATTTGGTTGCTGTAAAGGTGATCGTAAGGCTGTAGATGGTGTGCTATATCACCTGGATGAGAGTAAATACCAATAGCAGGTCACATCTCCTTTAAATTCCCCCCTGAGGTGTAGCATTTCTGACAGCTGGAGCTCAGGTTCTACTCTCCAGAAAAGACCCTTGCCTATTCTTGTAAACACATATACCTGTTACAACACAGACCATACAGTATTGTCTCATATGGAAGGGGAAAATGAGTATTTTGGTCAAAGACATTTTACCTCTAGATCAACAAGAGGAAGCAAGGAGTCTTTGTGTGAGATAACAAGAGATGTCTATCTGTCTTTTTGGTGCTATCATCTGCTTGGAAATGAACACAAACGGGCAAGTTCCCTCTGAACTCTTAGAGATGTGGCAAATGCTTTAGATAGAATTTAAACCTGTAACAGCTTTCATAACAATTTAGAGCATGTGGAAATTGGAATATAATAGTTGGCTCTGTGGATCCCATTTTTTTAAAAGGTCAAATATAGCAAAAGTTTCACCAGAATTCCCCTATTCAGTAATAAAGTGAAGCAAAAGAAAATGCATTCTTTATAAGAAAAAATGTCTCTTAAATGTAAGTATTTTTAGATGTTACTGCTCAATAAGATTTGTAACGTGCAGCTGCCATGCAATGCAGAACTTTGAAAATCAAGTAATACGTCTGCGGTGTGTTTCTTGTCAAATAAAAGGGAAGTTAAAAAAAACTTATCTGATTTATCTGAACAGTTAAAATGTCATCAGACAATCTTATTTAAAGGAGCTGGAAATGAAATATACTGAGGATAATGTTTGCTTACCCTTGATATAGATGCATTATGCCTGTGGCTCATAGATGTCTTTATGAATACAGTGTCAGTAAGAAAAAGCTATTTCATAGAAATCTCCTTATTATGACTTTGAAAAAACAAAACCACACAAACAAGAATCATGTATGACTGTACTATGAAATATCCTGAGGAATACAGAGACGTACACAGGAAGAGGAGATGCCTTTTCGGTTATCCCACTGGGAAGCAAAGAGCTGTGCAAGCAAACTGACTCAAAACAATTCCTCTTAACTTTTTTTTTCCCCATTTAAAAATGGCTCATATGCCATTTGTTTGGGTCAGCTTTCAAAAGGGATTTATGTAGTTCTTTATTTTAGATTGAAATGCAAAGATGTGAAAGGATTATACTGTTGACTTGGCTGGGAAATCCCTTATCCAACTGTTTTGTTGTTTGTTTCATCAACATGAGTAATCACTATTCTGTGGAAGGTGTACTGAATTTTAAACTTACCCTATTAGGTGAAACATAGTTACTTGCAATGATAAATAGTTATTAATTCTATAGTAAATTACTAAAAGTAACATCCTTTCTATTGCAAGATTAATTTCTCTCATTGTCATGCATACACTGGGCTTGTATCAAATAATTCGCTGTAATTTGAGGACTGAAGGAAATATTAATAAGACTTAGTGGGGTGGAAATCCTTTGAACATCTGACTGAGTAAATGGGCCTGATACTTTTGTAAAAGCTTAGTTTTTGGCCCAAATTTGATTTTTAAAAGTATTCCTACAAGGGAAGTGTAAGAGTGATGACAAAAACTGTCAGTTCTGTTGAGCTATTTCCCACCCAATAAGAATGCTTTTGAGCATTGCAGCACCTGTGGTACTTGTTTTCTTTCCTGTGCATTCATAGTAGGCATTTTACTAGCAGCACTGGAAGCAGATGTTTTACTATATCATGCAAGCCCACAATGCCTTTGTCAGCCCGATGCCAGTTTCCTGGTACACTTTCCTTTTGTGGGTTTGCTGAAGAAACCTGAAGGAAGAAAGAGCTACCATTGACCACCTGGCCCTCTTCCAGGCCATGCCTCTAACAGTTACCAATAGCTGATGTTTAGAAAAGCGCAGGGTGTATAACTCTTAAATACTGTGTGTCTTTCAAAATTAATGCCAAATTCATTCTGATGAAGTTGAGGACAGGGATATTCATTAGGGACCCATTTTCTTCAGGAGCCCAAGCAATTGCAGGGGTCATAGAGCTGAGGAGATCTCAAGGGTCAGCACACACAGTTTGCAGCAAGCAGCTATAGCACTCGTTGATCTCATTCCTTCCATTCCCCAGGGATCCAGAAGGGCTCAGTGCTGTCTCCAGAGAAGCTGCAGCAGCTGCCTTTAAATTCCCATGGAGGTACCATGACAAGTTAAATTGTTGTCTCCTCCAGCAGAGGAAAAGGTGAGTTTCTTATCCCTCATTCAGAGCACAGAGAGGTTTTCTGGCCCAGGTGTGTATGCTCTGCACCATCCTCATCTGTTCTGCTGAATTTGGCCCCTTGGTTGCAAATAAGAGAAAAGCAAGCCAGTGCTATAGGAAAAAAGAATTGAAAACTCCCTCTCCTCCCCCTGCCTAGAGTTCCTCTGAAATGACACTACTGAGAACTGCATCAAATTTGTGGCTATTGATATGCAGATGTTACAGTCTTTCAGTGCATCAGGACAAAGATGACTGCATTTCCATGTCTCTCTTGCACATAAATATGTATATTATCCCAGTGCCCCCGCTTAAGCTAAAATGATAGCAATTGATGTTCAAATAGGAGAGGCTATGCAAGACAAAAAACACAAATAAATTACACTCGTGAAATATTCTCCTTCCTTTCCTTGTTTCAGATTTTTCTTTTCCTCTGCTATACACAAAGCTCAGGCCAAGCAGGATCCCTTTGGCTGTATGTGTGGGCAGCCAATCTGGTTTTCTCCCAAGGTGACAGCTGCTTGCTTTTCATTAAGGAATATGACTGCCCTCACCTGGTGAGAACAGCGCTTGGAAACTTGCCATCCCAATGATCTCATTGCATGTGAGCATCTCTGTCACTTATGACAGCTGAGCGATGCCTGCAAAACAAAGGGTCACCCGCTACATAGGAGCACAGTTGCTAAAAGAAGTTCTTTAAAATAGCTCCTGCCGTCTGACTTAAAATACAAATGTGGTAGATATGTTATTATTAGATTAAATGAAAGACTGTTCTGGCATTTATTCTATTGTTACAGATTTGAAGGCATTTAATATCCTTATTTTTAATCCTGTCTTATGTACCTGTGATTATCCACAGAAACAGAGCTAGCTAGTAAGTGTTTCTGTCCAAATCTGCTTAGTCTATCATACTTGATGAGATAGTATTTTCGAAAAAGAAATAATCTCAGGGTGTAGTTCAAGTAAGTCAAAAAAGGTATTTGAAGAGTGTAAGAAAAAATCATTAAAATGTTTATTTTTCGTTTTACTTTGCTTAATATTGTTGCTTTGTAAATTGTGATTTTACAATGTTAAAAGTAAAATAAAAAAAGCAACTTCATTGAAACATTTCTGATCAACTCGAAACAAAATGCCTTCATTCATATCTTTTGTGGAGAATTTTGGAATGGTGGACTTTCATTTTTATCTCAAAAACAGATTTCAGAAATCTTCAGGCCCTCCTTGAAACAAGAATTTTGCTCTCTGCACAGGGCTAAGTCATGAATGTGGAACAGGATCAGAGACTGAAAACATTACCTGAGGTGGCAGTTCAATTTTTCACATCCAGTAAATTAATTCTGCCACAGTATGAAAAAGAATAAGTATTATAGTGTAAGATCCAATTTTTTAATTGCTCTCTTGGAAATTGCTAACAGATGAGGAGCCCTTTCCCCACTGCATTCAGAGAAAGGTGAAATACACAGAGCCCCTGGGATGAAGTTGACTCATAGACACGAAAGAGGAGTCAGCCACCTTAGCTGGATTCAGAAAAACACCTAGCACCATGTTAAGCATATCCACACTTAGCAGAATGTTTAAGGAACATGTTTAACATTGATCTTAGGTATTTCATTCAGCTGAGACCATTTGCTGAGTTTGAGTCTTTTCAGATGTACACCCTGGATGCTGGGAGGCAGTGCCTGTCATTGCAGGACATGCACTCTTGTGAGTAATAAGGATATGGAAACAACTTGAGTTTCTCTCTCCATATTTGCTGCTTGAGACCTCACCTGTTAATCTAATGGGTAGTGTTGAATTGTCCACACCAAGGTTGTGATTGTTTTGGTTATTTATACATAGAGACTGTGTAGTGCAACTCAGTATCACATGAATCTATGCTTCATGTCACTAGCAACTGTGATTATTTATCCATCCTAGAGAAATTAACTTGCTTGCAGTTATAGTGAATCCATATGTGGTTTGCTGGTCATCTTCAGTTCAATTCCATTTATGTATACCCTTTTCCCAAACTGACACAGTTTCAAACAGGAAAGTGTCCCTCATCTGCCCCACCATTATCACAAGGCTTTTGTAAGGACCATGTTCCTTGATGTTCGCTTGACAACTTGCTTTTCATCTCTCTTTGGGTGTTTCTTATTTAATTTCTTGCACACACCCCTTAGGAAAACAAACTTCAGTGTAGTCCTTCATCTTGCTTCTGAATGTGTATTTTCTGTGTTAATGGTGACAGCTTGTGATGTGAGTGTTCAGCACAACAGTGGTATCATAACAGCATTCAGATTCTATGGATAATTCACTGTTAATTGTTAACTGTTTCATATCTTTGCCAATCTCAGAAGTAGTAGTACCTACCCCCCAGTTTCAACAGGAATTACTCCACTCACTGTACCACTTTACGGCTCAATATCCTGATAGAGATTAAAATAATGACACTCTGAACAACATATCTGAAATAAAATAGCATAACAAATACAACTGGTGAATTTCAGCTAAGCAGCTGTACAGAGAGCATCTGGGTTAAAGGATTTTTTACACATTACCATCCCAAAACAACACTTTCTCTCACTCAAGGAACATCAAATAAGTTTCAGAGTTAATCGCTGCCCATTTCAAAGTATAACAATGTAACAGTTCCTTTTGGGCAGAGAATTTTTATTGGGTTTTTTTTTCTGAAGAACCGAAGCCATTGCTGTCACAAGCTATCACCACTCTCAGGCTTTCCATTCCCTCCAAACCACAAAGCATTAGCCCTGGTTCTTAATGTGAACAGGAAGAAATTCAGAAACAGTACTTCAGGCTTCTTTTCAGCCCTGAAAGGATTCAGTTATTGTGTACTCTGGGAAGGCTGTGAAGATTTTTGCCCTGCTTACCTGACCAGTGACAGTGGTTTGGAAACAGCAGTTATTCCACAAGAAAGTCAAGACGTCACCACTGGTTTTGTGTAGCCAGTCCCTCTGGATCAACTTCATTTGGGGAAAGGGAGGTTGCATGGGGGTCATTAGCTGTTCTCCCCATCCCAGGTCATGTCCTCAAGGTAAAATTGTCTTTCTTATGAAAAAAAAATCACATTTCTTTGGGTGAGGATCATGAACTTACCATGAGGGCTGCTTTATAAAAAAGAATTCTTGTTGAAAGGCTTCACCATGTATTTGGGGGCTCCTCTGGAGCAAGCCACANAGTGGCTCAGTTATGGCTTGTTCTGATGTGGTCAGGATTTCTGTGGTATCTTCTGTTTCTGGAGAACTTGTGTTTATTTTGCCAATCCTTTCTGCCATTTCCAATCCCTTTTCTGACTTGAGTAGTGCCACTCAGGAATGTCATGCATTTCCCCAAGCCCTCATCTCTGTGTACTTCAGGACTGACGTGCAATTGCAAGTCTCAGTTTCTTCAGCCACTTCCACAGACATTCGAATGTCTTTGACTCCATCAGTACATCCGTATCTACACACTCAGGTCAAGCAAAGAATATGTAAACTGTCTCACTGGCCACTTTCATCCTGAAGTCCTCAGTGACATACCAATCGTTGGACGTCCTCTGACAGCTTACGAAGCCACTTTTTTTCCTCCTCCTTTGGCTCTTAGCTAGCCAAAACA
>VYZV01009801.1:16336-33334 GCA_013401275.1 Pandion haliaetus | reverse complement strand
TCCAAACCATGCTATTTTGGTCCTTATCAGTCAGTTCTGTATCATTTCTAATTCAATTACTGAGTTAGATTGTGCAGCATTATTGTCTTGACCACCTAAGATAGCAGTGACAAACTCACTTTTGGGGTTGTCTTCCCTGCCAGTCAGTAAAATTATGCTATTGAACTGAATCATGTAAACCCAATGAAATATTTTTTATTTTTATCTGTGACAAACCGTTCTCTCTTCCCTGGACCTCTTCAGGTTAGAAATGGGGTAGAAAATAGAAAAAATTCTTGTCAACCTATCTGCAATGATATTTGCATCATGCTGGTGTACCAAAAGTTAACAGCATGAGGAACCTACCCCTTCAAAGCCGTCTCCCCTGTTAGCAGGAGTGGAGGGGGAAGGGCCATGGAGAAAAGCTCCTTAAATCGTATATGAGACTGGAGATGACCTAAGTGTGAGCTGAGAAAAATAGGAGCATCATATTTGGTGTAAACTACAGAAAAAGAGAGGAATGAATAAGGTCAAGGTAGTTGAAAATACAGCTGGTTTCCAGGGGGGATCTTAAAGGGCACATTGTCAGAAGGAAGTGGAGCCAAAGAGTAGAGAGAAGAGAATTTTGTCTCAGTTCTGCAGCAATCTAAAACGATGGATTTCAATTTGCACAATGTGAGTGTCAAATTTAAAAGGTTAATGGAAAGGGTAGTTTCTGCAGGTCTCTGTTGGCATGTTGAGTATACCTAGATGATACACTGGTGCACGTGAAAGCCCTTGAACAGGAACAGATATGTTCACAAATGCCCTGTAAGAGCTTTAGTATTCCTACACAGAGAGGAAAAAACTAGAAGCCTTGTTTCAGAAGCAGTAATTTTTTTGTCAGTGAGAAGAAGTCATTCCACGTACAAGATGTTAACTTTACAGAAAAAAAAAAAATCAGAGTTCTCCACACCTAAGGAAGTCTTAACTGCTTTTTATATTGTTGCTGTGTGGGCTGGGGTTGGTGGGGAAAGTAAGACCCCCCTCATGCATTTCAGTAGCAAGTAAGATGGCTGAGAAAAGCTATTGCCTGTGTAAAGTCAGAGAGCAGCTGAACAGAGCAGTGAAAGGGGTCTTGTGAGTACTCCATCATAGCAAGGAACTTTTACTGTGCTCCAAAGGAAAAACAAATACTATTTTGAGTCATGTGAAAGGAATATTGTGCAAGAGAAACAGCTTCTTTTGGATTTATTCAAAGAAACAGAGCTTTGCAAATAATTGTCATAAANNNGTATAATAGATGGTGCTGTATGTTTGGGAAGCATAAAGCACTTCCCATTTTACTGTGGCTTCTCTCCAGGTGCAGTGTGCTGTGGGAAGGTAATAGCAGTTCTGCCAGACCACACTGGGATGTCTGACATGCAATTGCTTTAGCATCTCTGCTGCTTCAGAAAAGAGCATTTTCAGCTTTTGCTAAAGGAGAGGTCTTTGCTTTCCCAGAAGACTTCGAAAGACTCAATCCATTTCAGCACAGAAGGCAAAGGAAATACTCGCGTTTACTTCAATGCGAGTTGGGTCTAAGCCCAAACAAGGGCTGATGAATGAGCTGAATCAGCTGCAAGTGTTCTCTGCTGATGTGATTGCCACCTTTTATGTAAAGCTGAAAAGGAAAGGGGATTGAGTTTTTGTCCTCCTTTCACTACCTTCTGTACGTCTGCTTGAGAAAGCTCAAGAACAGGACATGTTTCACCCCAAATCTTAGCTCTTTGTTTCTTTGCCAATCACTGCAACAGAGCACCAGTAGCCTCTGTCTCCTTTTATTCTGCATTGCAGGCCTCTGTGCTGCAGATCATTAATTACCTGTCCATAGTATACTCGCTGTGCATGTGCAATATAGCCTGCATGTATTTGTTCTGGATGATTAAACAGATTTCCAGTCACATATTCCATTCCTGTTTTTCAGTAAATCCAACTACACTGTTCATTTATCCAGCTTTTTTATACTAGTCAATAGAATTCTTTATTATATTGTTCTGAGGGCAAAGGGATTTGTTGTATAGTCACTGCTCATTCTCGTATCTCTGATATGAAAAAAAAAATCAAAGGAAAGATCAGGGTATTTAAAAATACAATAATTTTTTTTGTTGTTAAATATAAAAGAAGTGTTTAATAATGTATATATACTACAGAGTGTATTAGTTTAACTATATATGTTCTGACTAAATGTTGTTGGCTACAAGGAATATGGAAACAGCAACTACTGGCAACTAAGCTTTAGAAATCTGTAAGGTGTGTTTTAGCCTTATAGAACTGACACTGCTGAGTACAGCATACCAATATTGTGTTCAGTGGAAAGAATTGCACTGCTAACCATGCACAGCAAGAAAATACTATATCACTTCTATAGGCATGTCATATTTGAGATTGTCCCAATCCTTGGGAAGAAAAGGGCATTATTTTTTTCAGGAAACAAAAAGGTTCCTCCATAAACCTGCAGAATGAAACTGCATGGCCAGAGGAAACTGTCTGCTGATGTTTTGCTCTCTCATGTTATTGAAAATGAGATTAGCATTTGTGAATGGTAGATCTGACAATGCTGGAAACTGGTTGCACAGATGCACCTAGAGCAAAGAAAAGAAACTTTCCCTACGTGACAGTGGTGGTTTGCCTCCAGGTTGGTTTGGAAGGACATTCTTCTGCAGAAGAACAGAGTGCTGGGCATGAATTATTCTGTTAGCCAACCAACAACTTATGCATTTCTTGCCATCACAGTTCATTTTACATATAATTAATTTTCAAATAAGCAACAAAGAACAAATCAATACTGAATATATTTGGCCACTGTTAGAAAATTGTGTCACAAGGCTTTTAAAATAAAATTCTCAATGTTCTCAAAAATGGCTTTTAAAATAAATCACTATAGTATTTTGTTCTTTGTCTTTTATTCAACAAAAGCAAGTTGTAGGTGACTTGAAAAAAAGAGAAGTAAAGAAACTGGTATTTTTGGCACATAATTCTATGTCCCCATGTACACTTGGTGCTTTCCATTCTGGTCTTTGGTGGGAAGTGGTTCCATCTCCATTTCCAGAGCATAATCTATTTTTGCTTCCTAAACTGCATATTGTACTAACATCTGAACGGACATGGAGATCATGGACTAGATTCTCTCTCTGATCCATGGTTGTAAATCCTGATCAGGGTCCTCATGCAGCTCAAGTGGTCATTTGGACAATGCATTCAACATGTGTAATTCTCTGAAATTATTTTGCTTTTGAGAAGTGGCTTGGGAGACCAAGTTTGTCTTTAACTGAAAGATAAGTGTTGGTGCAAAACCTGTCACCAGTCTAAAGCTGGCCAGACTGGGGTCATTACTTTGTTTACGTGGACCTTTCTGCATGTAGAGAATTATAACTTTTGACAACTGGGATAGTATTTCTGTAAAGGTATGCCCTTTGGGAAATGATATCAAACCACAGAAGTTTCGTTAACAAATTCTGGGTTGTCTAACAGCCAGCAGAGTGAGATTTTAAATCATCACCAGTCTGTTAGATGTATGTGTGTGCATGTGTTCAGATATTTGGTTGCCTTTTGACAATCTGCTGAGTTGCATTTTTTTGGTCTTCCAGGGTGTCCATATTATAAATTACTGGCAATGTTACTTCTGAAAATGTAGTTGATGTCTTATATTTAATTTTCTTGTATGAGATAATTATACTCTGTTCTTTCTTCTAGATGTGTTCCCAGACACTTGGCAATCTTCTGAGTTTCTAAATTGGAGCTGTCTCATTCTCCATCGCTCTGATAGTTCATTGGGAATCAATGGAGTCTTTTCCCTGGTATCCCTTTGCATTGCCCCATTTAGAGTGCACTTTTATTCTCTGTGTCACTATGTCTTCCATCTGATTTCCAAATCTCACCAGAAATTTCATTGCTGTTACACCACTGTAACTACAAATTGTCATAGTGACTCAGTTGTCACCTGCATAAACAGAGTGATTAGATTGTATGCCCAGCTGCAAGAGTACTCTAAGCCAACACAAGGCAGGCAATAGAAATAACAGGTACTGCACTTTTTTTCATGTCAGGCCACTGTCAAATCACTATTAGCTCACTGTAAAATCAATTTAATTATCTGTAAGATGTGTTGTGAGCAATCTCTGTGAGCAGGAATCAAATACTTACAGGTCTGTTTCAATATTTTTTTTCATTTTGAAATCCTAAACCATCAAATTTGCCAGTTCATGCCTTTTCAGCTTTAGGGGATTTTCCATCCATTGTCCTTATTCTTCGTTTGCTCCTCAATTTTCTCAAACATCTGATATTAAGAATCATAGAATCATAGAATCATTTAGATTGGAAAAGACCTTTAAGATCGAGTCCAACCATCAACCTTGCCCACTAAACCATGTCATGAAGTGCCCTGTCTACATGCTTTTTGAATACCTCCAGGGATGATGACTCCACCACTTCCCTGGGCAGCCTGTTCCAAGGCCTGACAACCCTTTCAGTAAAGAAATTTTTCCTAATATCCAATCTAAACCTCCCCTGCCGCAACTTGAGGCCATTTCCTCTCATCCTATCACTAGTTACTTGATAGAAGAGACCAGCAGCCACCTCACTACAACCTCCTTTCAGGTACTTGTAGGGAGTGAGAAGGTCTCCCCTCAGCCTCCTTTTCTCCAGACTAAACAAGCCCAGTTCCCTCAGCCACTCCTCATAAGACCTGTGCTCCAGGCCCCTCACCAGCTTTGCTGCCCTTCTCTGGACACGCTCCAGCACCTCAATGTCTTTCCTGCAGTGAGGGGCCCAAAACTGAACACAGTACTCAAGGTGCGGCCTCACCAGTGCCCAGTACAGGGGGACGATCACTTCCCTGCTCTTGCTGGCCACACTGTTTCTGATACAGGCCAGGATGCCGTTGGTCTTCTTGGCCGCCTGGGCACACTGCCGGCTCATATTCAGCCGGCTGTCCACCAGCACCCCGAGGTCCTTTTCCGCTGGGCAGATTTGCAGCCACCCTTCCCCAAGCCTGTAGCATTGCATGGGGTTGTTGTGACCCAAGTGCAGGACCCGGCACTTGGCCTTGTTGAACATCATACAGTTGGCCTTGGCCCAATGATCCAGCCTGTCCAGATCCCTCTGTAGAGCCTTCCTACCCTCGAGCAAATCAACCCTCCCTCCCAATTTGGTGTCATCCGCAAACTTACTGAGCGTGCACTCAATCCCCTCATCCAGATCATTGATGAAGATATTAAAGAGAACCAGCCCCAGTACTGAGCCCTGGGGAACACCACTTGTGACCCGCCGCCAACTGGATTTAACTGCATTCACCACAACCCACTGGGCTCATCCAGCCAGCCAGTTTTTTACCCAGCGAAGAGCACATTTGTCTAAGCCATGTGCCACCAGCTTCTTGAGGAGTATGCCTTGAGAGACAGTGTCAAAGGCCTTACTGAAGTCCAGGTAGACAGCATCCCCTCCACATCCACAGCCTTCCCCTCATCCACTAGGCGGGTCACCTGGTCATAGAAGGAGATGAGGTTGGTCAAGCAGGACCTGCCTTTCATGAACCCGTGCTGGCTGGGCCTGATCCCCTGGTTGTCCTGCACCTGCCTTGTGAGCACACTCACGATGAACTGCAAGAGTTAAGAGTTGGGATTTTGGGGAGTGTGCTTTTTCTTCTGCACTCTCACTTCCCAAATCATCAGCAACCCTTGAAATATTCAGTAGATTGAGGGATACTTTTTATTTATTTGATTCTGTGGTTTGTACATTTCAAAAAATTATTGTTGGATAAAGTTCAAAGCTATCAAAATGAGGAAAAAGGGAATGGTTTAGGGAAAATACCTTGGAAGTCATTTAGCTGATTGTACTCACTAGTGTAAGTGAAAAAGATAGGGGAACAGAGAAAATCCCAAAGAAGAACCAAAAAAGGGTCCCATTTTAGTGACTGGTTTCAGGAAAAAAAATAGTATTTCAGTACCTAAAAATGAAAAGAAATTTCACCATTTACACACTGTTTCCTCCTCCCTGGCCATTCTTCACTATTTCTCGTTCAGACGCACATGGGCATTTGCACTGTACTGATAGCACAATGGTGCAATTTCTGTGAGAATAGTCACCATTATAAGAAAGTGCAAAGCAGATTCAGAAACCTATTAGCTGTAGTACAAAATGAAAGTTCAAAACTATGAGATGCTCTTGTTCTGCACTGTGTGGGCAAGGATGAATCACTGCCCAAAAAGCCATCGAGCAGATTAAGCTCCTCTTGAAAAATCCCTCCATACACTCACTCACTGCTTCTTACCAAAAAACCCTGTGACAGACAAAACAATTATTTTCAAGCAACCAGTTATGAAAAATAAAATAAAATAAAATAAAATTACTGATGACCAGTTTCTAATGTGAAAAGCATCCCTTTTAATGACAATTGATTATTTCATCCTGTTGGATTAATTAGCTCTGCTAATTTCCTGTTGGAAAATAAATTGCTTTTTAAATATGTTCTTGCCATTTTCATACTCGTAAAAATATTGATCCATCAGCAACATTTGAAGAAGAGTATTCATGACCAGGAAAAAACACAGCAAAGAGGGCTGTGAGGATGATGGCCATAGCTGGCAGCCTGGCCACAGGCATCCTGGAGCAGGACAGCAAGGGGTGCCACCGTGGATGTAGAAGTACCAGAGTCAGTAGAAGCTCAAACAGGATAGGAGAGAGAAAGTGTTCATATCTGTCTGTATGACTAAGTGACAATATTTATATGGATAGCCTGAGCTATTGTTGTTCAACTCATGTCCTAAACCAGCCTACGTGTTTCCATCCAGCATGCCAGCTTCTCTCCGAGGAACGTGGCAACATGGCTTGGAAAAGGATGTCAGTATAACTTGAAGATATACCATGTGTAATTTGGGAAGACATGGAATAGTCATAATGCTATTTGTCACATGTTTGCAGATCCCTTGGAAAGGCTAAAGCTTACACTCAAATATTTGGATGTTGATAACTTGGATCCGTTAAACACAGAAAAATGTAAGGATTAATTAGCTACTGTATACATCCCCCCATACTAGCTGCTGCCCTGCCTCCTGCTGGGATGTTGCAGTTTGGAAGTTAATCTATTACTGCAACAAAGTGTATCCAAGGAACCATTTGCACTGAAGAGACCTCTGAATTAGAACAATTTACACAAATGCGCAACATTACATCATGGTAATGGACCGGATTGGAGTCCTAACTGCTCATTTTTTCATACAAGTCATGCAGTTGGTGACTGATTTCATGGAGCAGCTCACATGAGTAATAGCTCGGCACTGTGAGTAAGGGATCTGCAATCTGTCTTTCTATTATTATTTGTCTAATTATAACCTTTGTTAAGTTGAAGTGCAGATTTACAGCAGAACATGAACAGACTCACCTGAAAGATGCATAGGTACTACTCAAAGTGATAAGATATGATTTCTGTCCAGGAAAGTTTACAACCTTCAAAGCAGTTGTGTGATAACAAGGGGTGGAGGGGGCTGGGGGAAGAGGGAGAAAAATAAGATAGGTTTAATGAAAATCAAACAGAGATTTGATAGGGTTAGGAAGGACGCATGGAGAACATCTTTCTGGATCTTATAATTGATAGCTATATAATTTACACAAGTAACTTAGAATTTATTTATATAACCTATTGGGTGTATCGCATTATGATTTCTAACCTTTGATGAAAATGGCACAAATCCTATTGGCCTGATCAACATCTTTTNTTTTTTCTGTAAACTGTGCAAAACCTTGACATTTATAGGAGTTGGCCCTTTGTGGATGAATGGAAAGAAATTTGGCCCAAGCAAATTTTACAAAAATTTACTAAGACAGCTCCAGAACGTTCTACATGGGTAAATACATTCACATAAGTATTTATATTTGTCTTGATGGTTTTCTGCATTTGCTGTTAACACAGAAATTGGTGGCAAATTTCAAGAAGCTGTGCTAATTATTCTCTGTAGTAAGAATATTTTTTCACTTACCTCACGTTTTGCTGGCATTCAGCTGTTTGGACTGATAAATCTAAATGACTTTTAAATCATTCTGAATAGTTTAAATGGCTTGGAAATATTTCAGCTAAAACCAATTGTAAGGCTAAGAAAAATACCGAGTTTGGCCCCTGTGGAGAAAAAAAAAAAGTTACTTCTTCTCTGCAAACTACCTGAAATTTGGTATGTTGTTTGTTTTATGCTTGTTCTTCTGAAATTCTATCCAAATTGGGTTTGCTTATAGGACATTGAAAAATCACAGTTCAGATGTAATCTGTAGATGATCTGAACTGGGGTTTACTGAGCAAAGATCAGGATGGAGTGGACAGGAGCATGAGATGAGGACTGAGAGATAGCTAAGATGCAAGGCTGCGAAAAAGATGGTTTGGAGAGGAGAGGGAGAACAGGAAATCGGCAGGGAAAATTGAGGCTTTTAAGAGAGCACGCTTCAGTCAAGTGCATGGAAATGAACTGGGAATCATCATTTCTCTGCTGTCACAAATATATGTGAAAAAAAGCTAGTAAAGTGTCCATTCCTCTCTACCACCGATTCAAACAGAGAATGACAAGCTAAGATTGCTATCCATTATTTCATTAGCTAAAATGACTGCACTCTCCTTAGCAGAGCCAAAGGTTCAAACCCTTCTGTTGAATCACGCCAGTGTCAGTACAATCCTAGATGATGGCATCTGGGGCTCTGGCTTTTAAAAGCCAGTGAGTGACACTGAAAAGATGAACTTGGAATGACTTTGCTGAAGATGGAAAATGCACATGCTCTTATTAGAAACTGCAGCTTGAAACCTTCTTGAGCATCTTTGTTTCGGCATCTTCTCTTCCTACACGAAACTCCAGAGGCAGTAGTGTTGGCTGGAATTAGCATTAACAGACAATGCTCAGTTCAGGAGCAACTGCTCAATATTTTATTTATTTCTCTGCTGTTCGGTGCAGGAATAGAGTTTCTCTGAAAGCCAGGTGCCTCTGCCCACTGACCTCCTTATCCCTGCCCCAGGACAGGCAGACCAGCAGTGTGGAGGGGCTGTGCTTGCCCCATTCAGTGAGCAGCTTCTATTCATTTGCTGCATGGTGTTCAAATTCTCTGGCAATACGATTGCTTCCTCATGAATTTATTTTTCTTTCTTTTTCAAATCATGCCCATTATTGTAGTATCTGAGCACATCACAAGCCTTAATTATTTATTTTTATTGACTGCAAAATCAAGAATTTCCATTTATTTGTGAATGACTACAACCTGGATTTCCAGAAAATGAACACATTGATGTGCTGAAAGCATAGTTCCCATTGATTCCAGAAGCAGTGAGGAGTAGCCAGCTTTCCTACAAATATATATATTAAATATCCATAAACGGAGACACACAGCTAGTGACCAGTTTTGAGACTCTCAATGTAAATGACATATATTCCACCACATGATATAGTAGAGGCAGATACTCCAAGGCAGTATTCAAATCCCTTAACCTTGAAATGACCCTTACTCTGGCTGGAATCCCCTGTCTCATGCATCACATAAGTTCCCACATCTGCCACATGGGAGGGAGGGTCCTAGAGACACAGTATTTTTATATTAGATCGGTAGAACTACATTATAGTCATATGGTTATTAGTCATTGTTCTGAAAAAAATAGCGTAAGCACGAAATTTAAGACTGCATCGTAATTCCTCAGGGTTGCATAGGTGTTCTTAAATTTCATGTACTTGATTCTGCAACACTCGTAGTATTAACGAACTTTGTGCTACACAGAGAAAGAGATTCTGCAGACACCTGTGTAGCAGTGGTGAAATCTTGGCAGGTGGGTTCAAAAACAAGCACCCCATTTAATTCAAGTAGGCCAGGATGTCTTTCTTTATATTCTGTCAATTACCTCTTTTTTTTTGCAGAAAAGTTATAAAATAGTATTTTTATATGTTATTGTATATGTTAGTTATAAATTAGTATTTTAACTTTTTATTTAGATATTGACCTCCTTAATGTGTCTGAAACTTGGAATACCTATCAGTCACTCAAATACTTGTCTAAGCAAATGCAAGACATAGTCCAAAACACATTATTGAAGTCTTTGGCCTGGAAAAACTCAGTCATGTATTTAACTGAAAAGTTCTGTGGATGTAAATACAGAATGTGGAATTAAGCAGGAACACACATTCTTGCAAGACCTAAAAATATTAAAATTGAAAATCACAAGTTTTGAACAGTTTTCAAATATGGTGATAAAATCTGATATATCTTTTCTTAGTGAGATGTTGGAAATGCATTAATAGCAGCCTTTACCACATAATTAATATCCTTTTGAATATGTCAAAAACAAAACAAAAAAAAAATCCTCACTGAAAGGGGAAATCCCAATGAGTTATATCTGGCAATTTTACATTGAATTTCTATAATATACATAATCAGTAAGGTGGTTTAGGGATTGCCTTAACTAAACGTATTATTGTGCTTTACCACTGATTACTAATACTGTAATTGTTTCTGGTTCAAATACTGGAGCATTGCAGTTGCTTCTAAGTTTAGTGCTATTTCCTTGGCAATGGCCGAGGCTAAAACAGCACATTACATAAAATTGCTGATCACATGATTTCTATATTAATGTTTGATTCTCCTAAAAATGAAATTAATGGGAAGATGCTAGAAAATGTACCATAAATTAAAATTGCAAAATGCTACAGCTTATTTAATCTTCCATGTTGAAAAGCAGACTGACTATCTAAATAGTTCCACTGAAGTTGTATTTGTTTAGAGAAAATCTTTAACCTTGACAAATTATTGAAGAAATTTCATTAACCCTTTGACATGAATGGGGCAGCTGTCATGCTTAAAGTTACATTGGAAAGACTTGCAGAAGTTGCAAGTATTTTTACACACTTTCTGCAAGTTAAACTTAAATAGGTTTTTCTATATTTAGGGAACATCTAGAATTCTTCGACACACTTCCCCAGAACTGTGAAAGATTTACTGCTCAGAACGGTTCACTGGACATAGTTATCTTCATGTACTGTTTTGTGGAGGCATTTTAGAGAATGCCAGAGTTGGAGTGTAGCTGTTCAAACAGCTGAGAAACATGGTTTCTGATTACAGTACACATATTTTCAAACAAATAGGTTAGCAGTTATGTTTTGAATAATTTGTTGGAAGACAGATTTTCTCTGCACAAGGTGTTGGAAAACACCTATCACTGCTTCACTATTCAGCCACATTATTCAGTTCTCCAAAAGAGTTTAAAAAACTATTCCTGTGCTAGGCAGTATGGCTATTCTTACCACCTTTTGCAGTCAGACAGCCCAGATACTGATATGCACAGTCAATTTCTTTGAATTCCCATGTGGAACTTTTTAGTACCACACACTTTGGGGAGAGATTGGTTAATTTTTGTGTCTAAGTCTCCTGTTCTCCACTGAGTTTTCCACTAAGCGATCCACAATTTGGTGGTTTTTTCCAGATGACAGATTGCGTCTAAAGAATTTGTGAAACATATTGACTTCATATAAAAATACAATTGCATTTGTTCTCTCATCCAGCAAAAATAGATTACAGAACTGATGTTCCAGGAAGTCTACTTTTTGTGTAAATAAAGGCTTCAGCCCTAAAATCTTGGGGTCTTACTGAAATTCAGAACTGGATATTCATCTGGGGTAAAAACTGCATGACATTCATTTTCAGTATATGGAGATCAGGCATGCAGGGGTTTTTTAGACTTAATTAATCATCTGGCTGTGGAGTTTTAATCTATATTTCAAGATGATACAAACCAAAAAGGCTCATGATAAAAATGTAAATGTAGCAGCAGACCCTTAAGCACTGCATAATCATGAATCAGGCTAACTTGCACAGAATCTATAATTCATATTATAGGTGATCATCATTCATTATGTATTTTCATTTTTTTTTAAAGATAATTACTGTATCCTTCAGGGTTTGTCAGCACTTCTATATTATAAACATCATTTATGAGGGCTTGCTAATTATTTCCAGAGGCATCAGACCAAAAAAGATGGTAGCGGAACTCCTGGTTGTTGCTTACCCAGTCCCCAACTGCTAGTGGAAGGATCACACATTTAAAGTTGAGATGCATCTGTCTATGCATTGTCTCTGTGCAGTTTTCACAGCTGATAAAATCACCTTCTCATTTACAACTGTGTAAGCTGAGAGTAATTTCAGCCAGGGCCCTGTAATAGCACTTTTGTGAAATTATTCTTTTGACAAGCAAGCGAATTGTTCTTTCTTTATGGTATCTTTAACATCAGTCATCTGTTTTAGAAGTCTGTAGGTTGGCTTTGCATTTGTTTGTGGGTATGTGCAGCACACAGAGGTTAGCTCTGTATTGACTCTAACTGCATAACCATAATCCTCCCAGAGCAATTGTAGATTTTCACTGCCACAACCCCATTGAAAACAATTATAAGGTAAAAATTTGCGGTTTGGCCCATTCTATTTAAAGATTCTATATTGGAACAACACCTGTGATTGATTTAAGCTTGAATCTGGGGAAAAAGACCTTTGAAAATAGCAAAAAGTTCCCAGGGTGTGGAAATTATAATGCTAATAGACCTAATTGGAACAAAGGATATTAGCTCAAGAGCAATTTGGAAATAGGTGTTCTACCTGGTCATGATAATTAAGGTAATAATGACACATTTGTTCAAAATAAGTTCAAAAATCCACACGAAGAAGAATTAATCACTGCTAGGTTTTTGCAGATGTGCAAGGTCAAAAATAATTATAGGGGCCTGATCCAAATCTCTTATTTCTCTATGGATCTGACCCATAATTATTTTCTGTATTTTTGTTTCTTCCCTATTTATTACATAATACAGTTATATTTCAGGATTAGGTAAATATTGGGGCATGACAGCTGATAGTCTTGAGACTGACAGGGCGTCTGTGAGCAGGGAGAAGGAGAGGAAGAAGGCGTTAGCATCCTCTGTTACCTGGTGGCACTGGGGGAACAGGTCCACTGGGATGCTTGAGAAAGGGTGGAAAGAGCCTGCTTACACCATTCCTCCCTCTGGGCACTGAAGGAGGCCAATACGGGCAGATGGATACATAAACACATGGGTGAAGGGTGGCTTCTTTCCATCTGTCCATACTTGTGTATAGTTCTTTTAAGGAAAGTGTCTAAATCTGTTGTACAAATATTATGCATATTTTTGTGTAGTTTTGATTACAGTAATATGTCTGGGGGAATTCAGCATTCCAGGCAAAAAGTCTACCTTCTACCTAAGCATAATTTCAGCCAAATTTTAGCACTACTTCAAAGCATCATTTTTTTGTATTCCCTGACTTCTTTCTTGTTCTCAGTGTGGAGAGAAGAAGAAAGTAGTGTAAAACATATGTGTTTATATATGTCTTTATATGTATATGTGTATATATTTAAGATAGCAAACTGTGGAAGTTAATTTCATTTTAAGTGAAAAAGCTGATGATACTGCCTAAGGACTGGAGAATTGTAATTAAAAAAAAAATAGTTGACAGCTTGAAATAAAAACTCTTTCCTATGGATTACTTCAACTGCAGCAAAATAACATTTTCTGAGAGCAATTTCTTGGGGGGGTGGGAGGAGGAATTGCCAATGAGCCCCAGGTGTCACAATTCAGTCAACAGCTGTAATGGAGCCCTAGCAATTCACCTTGAAAAAGTTATCTTAAGCAGTCTCTCATAAGCCTCCTCACTTCTTGATGTACTCACTTGCTCACAGGAAGAGGAATAGCTTTGTGTGGTGCCTCTGACAAATATTAGCCACTTCTAATGGTAAGATGCAATTTTCAGTTCCTTATGGTTTTGTTAGATGTTATCCATTTGGACTAAAATTTTTGCATGTAAGAGGAATCCAGAGAAATGGAGATGGTGGTTAATGGGAAGAGTTGACTGTGGCAGAGTAGTATAGCTACCTCCTCGGGTATTCCAAAGCTTGAGGTATAAAGGCAGAAAGATGCTAAATCAGCTGCTGGGTTAATGCTAGAGCTGCTGAGGCAGAAAGGTGAGCCCAAGAATGGAGTCAGAGAAAAAGAGATCAGCAATAGGTTTGGGTTGTACCCAGAAAAAGGGGTCCAACTTGGTAGAACCTAGAGCTCTGCCTATTTTTAGGCCCTCAGCACCAATTCTTGCAAAGGAAGCCAAGGCTTACATAGTCTGTCCTGAAGGAAAGTATCTTCTATTAAAAAAGCATGGTCCTCATCTCTACCTGGCAGAGCAGGAGAACAGCTGCCAGTTGTTGTTGGTCAAATGCATGTGGTGAATTACAGAAATACTTTAAACTATTGTCAAGTGTAAAATACTTTCCTATTGTCAAGCACAATCATATTGGTCTCAATACAGAGGCTTTTAGTACGGAGTAAACCCTAAAAGCCAGCCCACACTAACCAGCACTGCAGAAGGTTCTTTACCACATGACAGGGAAGTTGCTGCTTTTTGCTGAATACAAGAAGTAAGGGCACTATCCAGCCCTGGGAAGGGCAATCTGGCTGCCACTCAGAGAAGGGTGTCTAGCTGCTAAATGAAAAACTTTCTGAATCCCAAAGAAGTGGTGGCCAAAAGCTTGCAGGTATTGACCTGTGAGTCAAAAGCCAGGTGAAGGGTCAGCTGGAGTCACAACACTAGCACAGTGATAGGGTCCACCCTTGCAGAAGGTATCTTATTGCCACCAGGAAGCAATCCTAGCCTGACTTTCAGCATAATTCTGGCTACTCTCAAGTCCTGCCCTAGCTTTATAAGTACACTGGGCTTTTCAGTGCTACGGTGGTCTTGTCATGTTTCCTCTGCCTGGTAGATTATGAAGCTTCTTTCCTTTTCTCTTTTGTCAAAAGATGCCATAGTGCATGACCACTTGTGGGATTGCTTGCTGTGCTGAGGATTTTCTGGAGCATCAGGAGTGCTTTTCCTTTCAAATAAGAATGGGTACCTTTAGCCTGGCTGGGACCTCCTTGAGCTTTCATTTGGTGTTGGCACAACTCACCAGTATGAGCATAGCCCAGCTGTAAGCAGTATTCACAAAGATGTGATGATTCCAAATGCCCTTTCTGAAACTGAGTTTTCTTGTGTAGCCTGCCCATACAGAGAGGAGCAAGTAGGCTTCCACCCCACTCCAACATTGCTCAAAGCTATAGTCTACCAGCAGATTTGGCTGGATGCTTGGCTCCATATATTAAGTAGAGTGTACAGGTAAAAGAAAGTGGCTGGGATGTGAAGTCATGGGCAAGCATGTAGGAAAGAGGGGCTGCTTTGGAGAAAAATTGTTTGCTAACACCAGCTCTTTGAGATGCAGGGGATGCCCCCTCACCCCAGTTGAATGTGCATGTTGTCTGTGTTGTAAGGGATCTGGGGAATTCCCATGGTGAAAACTCACAAGTCGGAGTGTGCTCTAAGGAGCACCCACACAACCCATTGTGTGTGGTCAGGACAGGTGGCTTCAGGGGTGCCAGGAGAGTTGCAGTAATGTGACTGTGGAAGCCTCCCTCAAATGGGGGAGTTCATAACAGTAAGCAGTGCTTAAACACCTGTGAGGGGATAAATAAGTCTGTCAAGAACAGTTTGAATTGTGTGGCCTTGGGGTTTGTTTATGGCACGTTTTGTACAACAGAAGTTGTACAAAGTCAAAGCTTGTTAATTAAATAATGCCCCTTTATTCATTGAATGAGACAGGTGATTGCAAAGTAATTTTTCTGTAAGATGCCTGAGTAAGGCTATGTCATCAAGCATGTATTTAAACAGCCAAAAATGGATTTTTTTTCAGGTGATCTTCAACAGATCTTAGCCAACTTTCAGGTTTTGAGTGTCTCAATTAAGCTGCTAAATGTTTACATAGTATTGATTTTAGTACAATAAATTTATGCGTTTTGCCTTTGAATTGAGCTGAGAATTTGGTCATCCTCATTGTAAAACAGCTTTCTTGGGAATAATTGTCCAAAATAGCCATTTTCAATAATCGCTTTCAGGAGTTTTATCGGGAATTGCTCAGTGCCTTGCTGCAGAGTGACTTAGACTCTCAGGATCTGACTAGAATATTAATTCAGTCTTGAATATCAAAGCACAGAAAAGGACAATACATTCAGATTACTTAGTGCTCTTATTTTATTCGCATAGCTGTAGAAATGTTGGGGATGTTTTGTGTGCTGGTTATGAGAACGGACTCTTGGCTCCTCCATCTGGTTACTAACTACACATAGTGAAGTGGTTTACTAAGGCCTGATCATAAGACAAAATGTACTGTCGTGCAGTGTGTTGTGGTTTTTGAAAATTTTTTTCCGCCTTCTGATTGTCTTTATACCTGCTGTGGTATTCTAATACATTTTATAAAACTTCCATAAGAAATACGCCATGAAACAATGTAATTATCTGACCATATATATATTCTCTTGCCAGTCTGACCTATCATTCAGGAAATACTCAGGGTTTATTCAAAACCATGTCAACAGGAGATGCACTAATTTTTGAGGACTTAGTAATGAAAGCAGTGGGAAAAGCTGACACTGTTTATTATCTTGTGAAGATATTCAAAACCATCTTATATAATCATAAAACAGCCCTCTCAAGAGCTCTCTTGAGAGATTAATATGGATGTTACGGTGCCTCAGGGTAATAATATGCATTTTCAGTAACCATCTTTGGAAGACTTCCTGTTAACAAGAAACACAAAAATATTTTCTTTTTACTTCATGTTTAAATAATATGTGATGTATGAATACAGTCTGGCATAAATAAAGAATGCTCATGTTTAGGCTGTTACTATGCAACTGAATGCGCACATGGTTCTGGACCCCCTTAAGAAGCCTGTAGTGTCACATGCTCTTCTGCAGGCTGTTCTCCAATCCACTGTCCTCCTTTGTCTTTCTGTGTGATTTTTGTGGGTTTGCAAAATCTCTTGGGTCTTATTACTCACTGCATGTTTGCACCTGCATGTTAAACATTCCAGCTGCATATACTTAATCATAACTTACTGTGTTAGACAACTGCTTTTCCAAAGAAAAAATATCTGTCCTGTGCCTTGTTCACTGCACCTCACCACAC
>VYZV01009800.1:0-10041 GCA_013401275.1 Pandion haliaetus | reverse complement strand
AAACCCCTGGAAGCATCTCTTGACATTATCATCCCCTATTCAGCATGAGTCACTCTCCAACACTCAAAAGAAAGCGCATACATCTTTTCTTAAAGGAGAAAAAAAAAAAAAAAGTATTATTACCTTAATCAGGATTAATAGGGAAGAACTGTCTCTCGGAGTTTGCCTGAATGGGACCTATCTTTCTCCCGTTTCTGCTCTATATGTCACACCACCTCTATTTTCGTAGTACTGGCTACTGTATTACTACTACGAGTAATGATATTCTGGAACCAATGTTGTGGATGAAAAAAAGTTCTTCCATAAGCATTTAGCTAAAAAATTCGGGGAGGGATACTGAGCAGGAGATTCAGAAGAGAACAAACACTAGTCTAGCAACATCTCTTTGTTCTTCTATGACAATCCATTTTCCTTTTAACACTTCAGACCATGTTTATATGCTAAACAGACTAAGCATTAGGGGTGCTGAATAAAGCAAGCAGTCACACCTGTCACTATTAGCGTATTTTCATACATGTAGCCTACCCAACATACTCTTAAAATTACTATTGTTATTCCTTTACAGAAGGTTCTTAGGTAACCTGCAGCACACAAAGACAGAGTACGTTCTGGGGGACACATAACAGAAGAGAAGGGATCAGAGAGAGGGAGGCCAGGAGCAAAAGAAGGGTCTTAAATAAATTCCTACTTATCTGTGCATACTTACATGCACACTGCTACTGAATCCTCATTCGGGGAACGGGAGGTGGGATCTTTACTTTTAGGTTTGGTTTCTCCTACAGATGGCTCAAAAGTCTACATACAAAAATACAGTAAATTACCCTAAATCCCAGAACAGAGCTCTGTAGAGGGCATATGACAAGGGGCTGCATCAGTAACTTAAGAGAAACAGGAAAATCCGTTTCCAAAATGCATTATTTAATTTTTAAAAAGACTCTGAACTACAGGACAAACTCAGGTATTTGAAATCCATCTGCAACTACCCTTAGAAAAAAAAAACCCAGCTAATATGTTGAGTTTGAGATGCAAGTCATACATCTGAGATTAGAATGAGGTTGTAGGTCACAAAGCTGTCTCAGCACAGGGTTCAAATATAAACATACATAAACTGGCTTACACGTCAGACTGGAAAGATTTAGTACCTTGGCATGTTCGGAAAAATATATAGGGACACCGAAAGCAATAAATATAAACCAAAAAGTGGCAATCATACAAAGTCCTGAGAGTTTAATATTAATAGAAGAATCTCAAATTTACACATTTTTTTTCCCTCGGTGTAAAACCCAGATCCCATTTTGCTGAAACAAGTTATAACAGGAAAAAAAAAAGGTTACAGAATACGTAAGTCTCTGAATTCCTTTACTATTTGCAAACAATTATTTTGGTTATATTATGGTACTTGGGAAAATATGGGTAACAACAGGAAGAACTGGGGTAATGTAGATTCAGAGCCAGTGAAAATGAATGCATGGGGCATTCATTCAGCCTAGCCTTTGACTTCCACGTAGCTTTAAGGCTGGGCCCAAAGGAGAAATCGTTCACACTGGGACAACGAGTAACATAGTCAAGATGAGAGCCCTTTTACTTTATGCTCATCTTAACAAGAATACATGTCCTTCCCCAATAGAAAGAGATACTAACAATGCTAGCCTACTGATCTTCCTCTCAAAAACAGTCCTAAGGAAATACCATGGAAATGGTTACAACAGAGGTTCTCTCCTCCCCGACATGTAAATACACAACCACGGGCTTCAAATTCAATCTACAATTTCACGTACGTTGAAACAACATACTTTTCCTTATATGCCAACTGCGTTCAAAAAGACTTATCTAATACTTTCACTCATTGTCATCAGCAAAAAAGTAGCAGTGCTTCTAGGAGCTTTTGCACTTCATAAATTAAGAGCTGATGCGGGGGAGGGTAGGGGAAGCAGCACGCTCATGCAAGTGAAAGCATCTAGTGTTAACAGATAAAATAAAAAAAAAAAAAACCCACCCTAAAACATTCACAAATAAAAAATAGTGTTTACCAGACACATGAAAAACAATGAATTGGCTTTGTGTGTTTTGTTCTCTAGGACACTAGGAAAAGAGATAGATAAAAAGTATACTAGATGTTCATAAAAGGTAGAACAGTTTTTTAAAGTTAGTCTTATAGTTATTTTTCAAGCCCTTAGTTTTAGACTCTAATGTTTTATGTGTCGTTATTTTGCTTTTACTGCAAAAGGAAGAGCTGGCTTCCAAAGATAAAGGAGATTTTTGGTAAATGGTGAAGGTACAGAAATAAATGACCCACTTGGCTAGTGTGTAATTACACTGGCTGAGATTGTAACAATCTATCACATGAAGGAGGATGACACCACGCTAAGGGGTTAGTCAAAGGAGATAGCCTTTGACTAACTACTGGACACAGGCGATCGATACTCCACAGATATTGTTCTCTCAAAAAAACAATTGAGTTCTAAAAAAAAGTTTGAAAATAGATTCCTGCTTTCCTCCCAGATACCGATCAGAGACTCATCTTGACCTTATTCTGGGAAAGCAGTGCTTTCTTAAACAGGTATATGGAACAAATAAATCCTTCAGTGACCTGAAAAGCATTTTTACATACAGGAGTTCTGCTCTGAGCTCATTTTCAGCTTTTTTTTTGTTTGGATGAGCTACTCTAATCAACAAATTAGAAAGCACGTATTCACTGAGAATGAGCCTGCCATTACATGTTTCGCATCTCTCATTAACAGCATAAAGAAATCCAATAAGAACAGGAAGGCAGAGAGCTGAGACTGCGAGGAGGTAAGTAATCAAGTAGTTTGTGCTAACAGCCATTGCTTACATCCTGTTGTGGTGAATACATTGCATGTAAGAGTTACACAAAATATTCCTTTGCAGTGTTCAAGTTAAAAAAAATGGATACGTAGATCTATTCCTTGTAGCTGGGAGAACAGTGACTTTCACAATACGTGTTACTACTGCGGGGAGTGCATTCTCATCAAGTTTGCATATGACACCAAACCGGGGGGGGGGGGACACGGACACGACGACCGGTCGATATGCTCAAGGGCAGACATGCTGTTCAAAGAGACCTAGACAGGATGGAGGAACGGGGCTGATAGGAACCTTAGGACATTCGAGGACAAATGAAAGGCCCTGCACCTTGAAAGTGATCACCCCTTGCAAGAATACAGGCTAGGAATGACTGGCTGGGGAGCAGCTCTGCTGAATGGGCTCTGGGGGACGCTGGGGGTACCAACAGCATTCAGAGCGGCATTGAGTGGAGCACAGCCAGGAGATTGAGAGAAACAATCCCCATTTAGTCAGCACTTACTAGACTGCGCCTAGATAGTCTGCGCCCCTCAAAGAGGAAAAACATGGAAAAACTGAAATGACCCCAGCAGACGGACCCCGAGGCCGTTGGGGACTGGAGCACTTGCCATGTGAGGAGAGGCTGAGGAAACCGGGCTCGCTCGCTCCGGAGAAGAGAAGGTTTCAGGAGGACCTGTAGCACCTGCCAGTACCATCAAGAAGATGGAGTTAGGTTTTTTAGAGTGGCGTGTAGCGGCAAGATGAAAAACGACAGACGTGAATTGAGACAGGTAAGTTCCGGTAGTATGGGATTTGATTTTATTTTATTTTTTGTTAGCTGTTGTGACAGTCAGGCAGTGCAATGGACCGCCCAGAAAGGCTGTGCAGTCTCCCTCCGTCCAACTGGTTTTCAAGGCCCAACTGGATAAAGGCCCGAGCAACCTGATCTGACCTCATACCCGATCCTGTTACAGCTAGGCGACCTCCCAAGGTCCCTTCCAACGTGAATTATTCTATGATTCCATTAGTAATTTAAACGCTAATAGAAAAAAAAGTTTTTTTTAAAGAGGGAAAAAAAAAACCAAACCCCAACCAACCGAAAACTTTTTGAACTAAATTGAGCCAGAAGACATTGGACTATAAACCCTCCGGCAGCAAAGGAACCCACAGTTTGGGGATTTTTGAATTATGAGAATGTTTGACTGACTTCCGTTTTCCCCAATCACAACAAGTTTTATGAGAATGTAAGTAGTATTCAGCAACCTTCTATCTCAAAAATACTTGAGATTATATACATGCGAAGGATAAGAACGTATTTCATATTATATAACCCCCAATCGCATTTCGAAGAAACAGCAGGCTAAGTCACGTACCAAGTAACTCAATAACAGCTTTTGCGTTTAAGCTTGGCGACAACTTCATTACTAAATGCAGCACACGGATCTATGCAACAATTGTTTCCCTTCAACATCAACCTAGAATATAAAATAGCAATATAAAACCTGATATTTCACCTACAAACCTGCTAACGTAATTAATACTGTTCATTACCTACCTTCACATTTTACCCATCTTACCACTTTCTGAAAAAGAAACAATTGTACAACTTATGTCTTTAATATTAAAAATAAATCCAAAGAGTAATATGGATAAGCCAGCATGCCACTGTCTATTCATAAAAATCTAATAATAAAAATACCAAAAATAAGACTTGTGTTTAGAGATATGTTATAAAAGATTTATGTTATAAAAGACAACGTATCCTCCTAACTAGCATTTATTTATATTAATGAAAATGACAATGGGAAGTCATACAAAATTCACTTTAATGGAACAATGCAATAGCAAAGAACACATTGGTTTCAATTATATGCTGTATCTTTTTCAGGAGACTATAATTTGGGTTTTAGAGGCACAGCAACTGGAGTCCACGATTCCAGGTTACAAATGGGAAGGAAGTATGAGGGAAAAATAGAAAAGCCAAAAGAGGTGCAATCTGAGTAGCTGTTGTTTGCTAGGAAGGTATGCTGCAGGAATTAGAAAAATACTGAACGCTTAACAAAAAGTCCCTGCTACTTAAAAAAAAAAAAAAAAACAAAAAAAAACCAAAAAAACACCACTTGAGGGGGGAGGCAAAGTCTGCCCTCCGTCCCCGTTGATGGTTTCTTTAGCACCTAAAGCTACTGGGGGGGAGGGACCCACAAAAAAACTCGCTAGGGAACACACGGTGCAGAACCTGATGTAAATGAAACAGCAGTGAATGTATCTATCACCCAGAAGATGTGCTGTTGTTTCATTAGGAGGGGTTAAACTAGGACATCAGTCACAAATGTCTTATGTACTTCCAAACGAAGATGCTGACTGCTTTGTTTTGCCTAGGATTTCACAGTAAAAGAGCTAGCTACTGTTAATTTTCTACCGTACCGTAACATCTTTTCAGTAGCGCAGCTACAGCTGTAGCAAAGCACAGCACCAGTAAGAGAAACGGGTGTTTTTCCCCGAACTTGCTAGTTACAAGGACGTTCCCCTCCTTCCCTCATTTCTGTCCCTGTTGCTCCACGGGAAGCGTCAAACCAACTAATACACTAGACCCTTCTTGCTTCATATATGTCTAGGTAGGTAGAAAAAAAACCAAAACTGCCTTCAAGGTAGAAACCAGAGAGTGCTGTCTGTACGTGATGCGGAGTGTCCACCTCTCCGATTGGCACCTGTCAGCAATCCCGAACAGAAGTCCCTAAAGAGCTATCCAGGCTTAGCAAGGCTGGAGAAGGAAAGGACACCCTCTCTACCGGAACCAAAAATACACTTGTCCGGGAACACGTGTGGGTCTATTTTTAAATATAATTGTCATAATAGGGGGATTAAAGACTGGAATTGTAACAGGAGAAAACACATAACTTTAAAATAAATGTAAACGATGAAATAGATAAACAGCAGAAAGACAACCTCAACTGAAGCCACGTTCACATAGTAGGAAATGTACGTTAGCATGAAACCTTTCATGTCTGTAACACAGTAAACAAGAAGGCAGATAGCACCGAACATACCGCTACAAACACGCAAAGAGTATACACGCTCATCCAAAAAGAATATACTGAAAATCACCTTCTCCGGTTAAGATGAGGGTATTGACGGAAGTGAATGCTAGCATCTATTACTTTTCTACACAGCCAGAGAACACAGACTGCTACGTAGCTAACGATATCAAAAACTAACTCAGCTACCTTTCTGTTCTCTTTAAATTTTTCCAATGCTGCACTAAAAAGCTGCGCCTAAATTTACACTTTAGATAGGATAGATCAGAGTTTTATTAAGCAGTCTTTACTAGCTATATAATACACCCCAAAAATCTTAGGACAGCAAAAAATTCTGGTCCCGAACTTGGACCAGAACGTCTGACCTGTTTAGGTTCCATCAGCACCTCTCCCCTCACCCCCAACTGCCTCAGCTCCTCGGGGAAACGGGAAGCTCAACTGCCACCAAATAAAAATTCTCTGTTTCCACTATATGTTTTGAACTTACTTTGTTAAAATATCAAGAAAAAGGTACAAGAACAACAAAGATTCTGGCGAGCGTTATTAGAACTAGAGTACTTCTTTCCATAGAATAAATCAGTTGATACAGATGCACTCTGCTCTAACGCCATAATCTTCATTTGAATGATAAAGCAATTTAGTATTCGCACGGCAAAAATCAAAATGAGTTTGCAATTCAGTTTACAATAACCTGAGACTAACAGACCAACAGCACTAGGTGTGTATTTAAGGTTTTCATGTTTGCTTGCTTTTTCAGTTGCACACTTGCTTTTTGTAAATCACTGTGCCGACGAACCTTTTATTCTTTTATGCTTATTCTCGATTAAGGATTTTAGGATATTATAAACTGCCTTAATCAATACTAAGAAAAAAACCGCAGCTGCTGATAACCCACTATGTTTATTTTTAAACATCAGCTGGAGCTCCTGGAAGGATCAGATATCACAAAATATTTTTAAGGTTTTTTCTCTTCTTAGTAAAGCTTAACTTCACCAAGTATAAACAGTAGAATTCTGTACTCCTTAATGTGAAGTGTCTTGCCTTTCCCTGTTGCCTAATAATCAGTTGCAATAATAAAATCTGAAAGTTATGTTTGCAGCATCCTGCCAGCCACTGGTTAGTAATTCTCTGTTCAGAAGAAGGAATTATAAGAATCTGCATTACTATAATATTCATTAAATTCAGCAATTTAAAAAAACCCACACTTTTAAATATATATACAATAATCAGAGAACATTAAGAACACTTATGCCTTGCAAAAATGTGTTCGTTGGTTTTGTTCTTCTTTTTAATTTGTGTTTTGGGATGTATGAGGTTGAAGCAGGAAATTAGCAGGCCTACGGAGAGGAAAGCAAAAATAAAAGTGTGTAAAAAAAAAAAATCAAAATACCAGATTCTTTTTATTTCTCCACTTAAGTAACCACACGGATTTTTCTAGCGTTTCATATGGAAATTATCTGGGTCAGATTACATCCCTAAAGAGATTTTTAATTTCTTACTCAATTGCCGAAAAAAATGTGTATGTATGTATATGTGTGTGTGCGTGTGTGTGTATCTTAACAGAACTCTGAAAACGTCCAACTTCAGCAATGTTTGAAAGGTCATACAGCCAAGTAGTACCACAGCATATGGAAAACTTTACCGACTCTACTATACATTCAGCTATTCATATACATGACACATTACTGCTACTCTCGTTAATCTCAACAACAACGTTTAGCCTTTGAAAAGTAAATGTTATCATAGAATGACTTTGTAACGATTCCTCTCACTTCTGCTTTGCGTAACACTTCCATTTTCTTTCAGATTCATCACTTTAGACCACCTTTGCAGTACTGGACCTGCCTACATCAGGCAGTACTTCAGCATGAAGATTACTTCTACATCAAAGAAGACATTAGCAAAATGGAATTTTGCAAAATCTAGATTCAGAAATATTTTTTTCTTTATTATAAGGTCCACTTATTTTACAGTTTATTTCTAAATAATTCTTTAACTAGTTAAAGCAGAAGTAAAAAGTAACAGAGGATATAATTTCTAAGTAATCATTCTAAACCATTAAACAGCAACTCTTCACTGGGTAAAAAACTGGCTGGATGGCCAGGCCCAAAGAGTTGCGGTGACTGGAGTTCAATCCAGTCGGCGGCCGGTCACGAGCCGTGTTCCCCAGGGCTCAGTACTGGGACCGGTTCTCTTTACTGTCTTTATCCGTGACCCGGACGAGGGGATCGAGCGCACCCTCGGTAAGTTTGCGGACGACACCGAGTCGGGAGGGCGGGTTGATCTGCTCGAGGGCAGGAAGGCTCTACAGAGGGATCCGGACAGGCTGGATCGACGGGCCGAGGCCAACTGCACGAGGTTCAACAAGGCCAAGTGTCGGGTCTCGCGCTTGGGTCACAACAACCCCATGCAACGCTACGGGCTTGGGGAAGAGCGGCTGGAAGGCTGCCCGGCCGAAAAGGAGCTGGGGCTGCTGGTCGACGGCCGGCTGAATATGAGCCGGCAGCGTGCCCAGGCGGCCAAGAAGGCCACCGGCATCCTGGCCGGTATCAGAAACAGCGTGGCCAGCGGGAGCAGGGAAGCGATCGTCCCCCCTGGACTCGGCACTGCTGAGGCCGCACCTCGAGCACCGTGTTCAGTTTTGGGCCCCTCGCTACCGGAAAGCCATGGAGGCGCTGGAGCGTGCCCAGAGCAGGGCAACGAAGCCGGTGAGGGGCCCGGAGCGCGAGTCTTGTGAGAAGCGTCTGAGGGAACGGGGGTTGTTTAGCCTGGAGAAAAGGAGGCCGAGGGGAGACCTCCTCGCTCTCTACAGCTACCTGAAAGGAGGTTGTAGCGAGGTGGGTGCCGGTCTCCTCTGTCAAGTAACTAGTGATAGGACAAGAGGAAACGGCCTCAAGTTGCGTCAGGGGAGGTTTAGAGCGGAGATTAGGAAAAATTTCTTCACCGAAAGGGTTGTTGTCAGGCATCGGAACAGGCTGCCCAGGGAACTGGTGGAGTCACCATCCCCGGAGGTGTTAAAAAAAATGTGTAGATGTGGCACTTCACGACATGGTTTAGTGGGCATGGTGGTGTTGGGTTGACGGTTGGACTCGACGATCTTAAAGGTCTTTTCCAACCTAAACTATTCTATGATTCTATGAACATGAACTCCAGAAAAATTAAAACTCAACACCTCCTTTTACTTACACTGGTCCAAAGCTTTTGACTGTTTACTCTATTCTCGGAAAACCTTATCCTCACTAGGCTGTCAAGGTACTACCTCCTCGAGCCTCACCACTAGTCCCCTCCTTCACCTTTTTCTTAAATTTATCGTACTGAAAAGGTGTACCAGTAAACTGGTATGTAACATAGGCCCTAGCATGAATACAGAAGTATCAACAAACTGCGATTTTGGTTACTGACCAACCCCGTCCGCATGCCTTGCACGCTTCTGATGATCTACATTAGTCAAGAATATGCGAAGATGCAGTTTTTGACCAACCCTGGCAACAGCCTGGGCTGTTGATGCAATTACTCTGGCAAGACTGACCTTTCGCAGAGGTGTTCTAATTTGTTTAGGGAGCTACTTTAAGCTAAAGCAACAAAATTCCTAATTTCTGGTATACACTACAGATAGGTTCATACAACAACATTATCCTAGCAAAACTATCAAGCAGATGAGTGCGTGGGGTTTCTGAAGGGACGGAACAATACAACCCGGCTTTCCCATGTTACAATACACAAAGCCTCCATCAACCTCTGCTTACCCTTCCTGATAAAAACCTATTGAATGAGCAATTGTCTGTTAGTAACAAATAGAAAAGATGCATTACTAGCTTTATTGGCAAAAATAATAAAGGATAATACGATTTTTGGTTTTTAAGCTATTAAAGAAAAAGTAGTTTAGCTATCACCACAATGTCTTTCACCAGCACGAGTTTCATCTCTGCCATCTACACTTTAATAGCATAGCACGCACACTGTTTTCAAAGATTTTGCATGTTATATTTTACCTCTATCACTGTATACACATAGAAAGCAAAGCATCGATTAATTTACCTGTACCAGTTTGAGCAAACCAGCAAATTCATCTTTGTGCTAGCAAGGCGGGGCTTTTTGACAGCGTAACAGCAACACTAAGAATACTAAGGCTGGGGGAGGGAGGGCTTGTTTGTTTTAATGTCATGTCTACAACGGTAGCTAGTAGATGCAAGAATATAATTGG
>VYZV01009797.1:0-15212 GCA_013401275.1 Pandion haliaetus | reverse complement strand
GAATGTTACTGTCTTACTCCATTGATTAACTTTTTGTGCATATTCAGTTGTACCAGGTTTTTTTCTTTTAATTAAAAAATAAGACCTTCTCTCCTCCTCCTAGTAATTCAAAACCAGCATAGTTAAATAAGTTAATATTCCTTTTTCCAAAACATTGGTGCATTTCCTAAATTCAGTGTAAAAAAGGGTCAGGATAACATGAATGTCATGGGCAATGGGGGAAATGAGTTTCCTAGGAGATAATCGAAAGAGTGGAAACTAGTTAGATACTAGTTATCCTGGCAAGAATGAATCCAGGAGAAAGCTACTGTTAGTTTTGAACTGAAAACATTTGGTAAAGCAGCTTACAGACAAAATAAACAGCATCCTTGAAGTCCATTTCTAATTGATTTTACTGATTCACCAAAGGTAGTAAAGCAATGCTAATAATTACTTATCACAGATTGACGCTAGGAACTGGATTTGAAGGTGAAAGGTAAAATAAAAAAAACTAGTTGGCTTCATCTGTGTTACAAATTCAGTGAACTCTTAGAAAATATGCACAACAGCAGCCTGCAAAAAGCTTTTCTTAACATATCATACTTCTCCATTGTACAGGGTGTTAATAAATGGAGTGCAATAGTACATCCTGCTTTTAATAAGATGTTTGTTCAGAAAGCACATTAAAGACTCATTCAAAATGAAGGCGATAATGCATATGTACGGTGTCTTACTAATGAGAAATCACACCTTTCTTTCTTTTTTTCTTTCCCAGCTCCTTCCCTCCACCCATTTTTCAGAAGCTGTACATTTTTTAAATGAGTTGCCTGGTCAATAAGTAAAAAGAGTATTAGATGTCTTTACCATATTTGATTTTTCACATAAAATGGAATGCCTGAAAGATTAAANAGTTCCTTGCAATGATTTATATTATAAAGTTACAGTCTTGTACTCAATGTAAACATATTAAGAGATGATAAATAACCAAAATCTAGAGACCAAAAGATACAGCAGAAAAGCTAGCTCCTCTATAGTTACACATTTAAAATCCCTACTTTTATATAATCGTGATTCCAATTGTGAAGCTACTGTTTGCCATCTTCTTATCAACTTCCTAAATGGTTTAAAATCCCTAAAGGGTGAAAAAATAAATACATAAAGGATTACAAATGTGATTATAAATGTATTCAAGTGATTAATCACACTGACACTTGTATCAGTGTTATCCTCATACAGGATCACGTTAGATAATATATAATGAAACAAAAGCATGGAAGAGCTCTCCTATGGCAACTCAGATTTTAGAGGAAGTCAATGATTTCTAAAATCAAAGACTCACCTGAGAGGGTCCAGGAAGTTATAAAACTCTAGGCAAGCTCGCAAGTGCATTACCCTTAAAAAGTTTTCTAATAACCTGGATTTTTTTTTTTTTTTGCCTTTAAGAACTATTTCTTATATCTAACTAGTGCGTCATAGAAATTTGTTAGCCAGAAGGCATTGCTGAGACTTTGTGAAAATAAGAAGCTGAATTAGGGGCAGGATGCTGGGGATGGACAAGTGGAGAGTGGGATCCTGTTCCCGGTAGGGAATGCCAAACAAATTCTGCACTCATCTAAGACTATGTCACATGTCTCCAAACAGTCTTCAGCATGGGCATGGTCACAGCGAATTTCTACATTAAGATTAATCTCTTCTTACTAATTACGGTGATCCTAAGAAAGCAAGGTGAGAGTGCTTCAAATGCTGTAACTGCTGTATCTCCTGTCTCATTTTGAGAAAGCACTGTTGAAAAACTTGCAGAAATGCCTGTTCCTGCAATACTCACAGTGCATTTTTATGAATCAAAAAGGTATAAGTAATTTGATAAGCATCAAATAAATGTCAGAACAACCCCTAAAACCACCTAATTTCAGTAAATGCGATTCAGTCTTATTTCCTCTGCACTTCACCTTCCTACCACTCACAGTGCACGTACAGATCTCCATCCTCTGAGTGGAAAGATATCAAAGTGCAAACAATCACTGACAGAAAAAAGGTGACTTCATTCCTTTCAGTGAGATAGAGCACATTTAATTTAAATTATACACAAATGAAAGCTATATGTCACAGAAGAAAAGGTGGCACGCAGCCCATCAGAGAATAAAATATTATTCTCCCTAAAACCTTGACCATCTGCCTGTCAATTTAAATCAATCATTTGGAATATTTTTTTCCAAACCACATAGGCTTTAGAACTATGAGGCCTTATCCAAAATGAATCAAAATCAATGGAAGATTTATTTTACTGGGTTTTGGATCAGAGTTTTGACACTTTGCCTGTGCTTAGTGTTGTTAAAACTTCCACAAAATTATAAAGTATATATGACTTTACTGGGAAAGGATCCCACACCTACTTTCTGCCTGTGGGGACTGGTTCCCTGTACGCCAGGTCTGGAGCCAAATCTAAACAGTGCCATTTCCAACAGAGGCTCTTTGTACCCAAGAGGACTATCAGAGGTACAACCCATAAGAGGGCCCTATCCTCCCTCTGATGATCTGAAAGAAAAATTATTCTAGTTTGTTTTCTTCACAGAGTTTTTCCCTCTTTTAAAAGACAAAGAATGCTTACTAAAATGCCTCTTTAGAATGAAGCAGTATTAAAGCTGAAAATTTGTTGGTTTTTATGTTTTCCAGTTGAGACTTTTAAGATCCAATGTTTTAGTGCTGTTGTAACATCCACAATAAATTACAGGCAGTCCTGAAAATCTTCAATCTGCAAGGCATGTCAAGCACAGAGAGATGCCTGCTACTGCTCTGCTCTTGCAAGTCACCTCTTGGATCAACTCTTGTGATGCCAGACTTGTTTTATCTCAGTTATCCTTTTTATCTTCCATTTCTTTGCTGAGCAACTTTTCAATACAGTTTTATGATGCCAATATTTGTAGTAGAAAAAAAAATCACAATTCCAAAGTAATATTTCCATGACCTTTTATCTTTACTTTTAAGCCCAGCTGGTACATAAACACCAGCCTCCACATTATTATCACAGCAAATGCCATCTCAGAAATACCAGGACTCAGAAAATCATCATTTACACAGAAGAATATAAAATGACACTACTGGTTAAAAGATAAGGCACATTGAAAGGATTTTTCATGTGGCATTTTAATGTGATAATGAATTCCTGAAAGTCTGAGTTTCAGTCATCAAATAAATAAGTGGATGCTAATAGGCCATCCATAAAGACTCCCCTTACTAAAATACAAATGAGATATCCCTTATGTTTATACATGTGTAAGTACAATTAATATTGCAACCCAACTGGAAACAAAATTGCTTTAGTTAACCAACCATTGCAAGGCAATCAAATGTGGTATCAAATGTAATTGTAGAAGATACATTTGGGGAATAACAGCAATTATTTAATACAGAATTCTCCCCTCCTTCCAATTCACGTACAATATCTTTCATGCATCTTTATGCCAGAAAAATAATTGGACCATCACAAATGTCAACCCCCCCACCCTTCACTCTGCAGCATACAAGAAAATTCAAACTAACAAGGCTGTTTCATTTCGAAATATTGGTTCGTACCTCTGATTTGTAACTGCATTAATCTAAAAACATTTAAGTTGGTTTTATTACTCCAACTGTACATGCGGCTAGGGAATCGGGCAATACCGATGAAATAGGAAGCAGAGAATGGCATTTATTTGCCTGAAGCTAAGGGCTTTGGATTTGCCTTCATGAACTTCACAAATATTCTCTAAAGACTTAATAGTTTTCTAACAGGTAAGTATTATTTTAGGGCTGCAGATGTAAACTGCAGTTCAGATATTTTAATTGACTTTGTGCTTAATCAGGAAACAACACGTTACCATGCAATATTAATGAATTAATTACCAAAATTACTTTGATATTTACTTCTCAATGCAAAATACCAAAATCCATTATGATCTTTATTTCTGTCACTTAGCTAAAAACTAATGGTAAATATATAAGATACATGCTCTTAACTCATTTCAGATTTTTTTTCGCTCTTGAGACAATCAATATACACGTGACAAGCGTTCATTTATTAATAAAGAGAATATTTACATCCCCCAGTGTAAACTGTGTATTTAGAAAGCTATGCAAGGTGACATCAGGATAGGAATATGAAAATACCTTAGCTAACACCAGATATTCGCTGTTCAGTGAATTGCTTGGTCACAGCTTCCCAGGTTTAAATTAATATCAACCTGAGATTTCTATGTTAATGGCTATTTTTGGCTTTGGCAAACATGAACAGATTATTTCAGATAAAACCAAAATAAAATTTTTAAGTTCTTAAACTTTGGTAGAGATTCCTTTAAGTATTGCTCCTGGCAAGATCATGGGGCAGATCCTCCTGGAAATTAGACTAAGGCACATGGAGGACAGGGAGGTGATTCAAGACAGCCAGCATGGCTTCACTAAGGGTAAATTGTGCCAGGCAAAATTGGTAGCCTTCCACAATGGGTTTATAGCATTGGAGGCGAAGGGAAGAGTGACTGATGTCATCTACCTGGGCTTTTGCAAGGCATTTTATACTGTCCTACACAACATCCTTGTCTCTAAAATGAAGAGATGCGGATTTGATGAGTGGACCACTCAGTGGATAAGGAATTGGCTGGATGGTTGCACTCAAAGAGATGTGATCAATGGTTCAATGTCCAGGTGGAGACCAGTGATGAGTGGTGTTCCTCAGGGGGCGGTATTGGCACAGGTGATGTTTGCTGGGGACATGGACAGTGGGATTGAGTGCACCCTCAGCAAGTTTGCAGATGACACCAAGCTGACTGGTGCGGTTGACATGCTGGAGAGAAGGGATTGCATCCTGAGGGACCTTGACAGGCTTGAGAGGTGGGCCCGTGCAAAATTCATGAAGGTCAACAAGGCCAAGTGCAAGGTCCTGCACACAGGTTGGGGCAATCCCAAGCACAAATACAGGCTGGAAGGATTGAGAGCATCCCTGAGGAGAAGGCCTTGGGGATTTTGGTTGACAAGAAGCTCAACATGAGCCAGCAATGTGTGGGCTTTTGTTTTGCACAGGCCAGAAAGCCGACTGTATCCTAGGCTGCATCAGAACTGTGACCAGCAGGTCGAGGGATGTGATTTTCCTCCTCTACTCCACTCTCATGAGACTCCACCTGGAGTACTGCATTCAGTTTTGGGGTCCCCAACATAAGAAGGATATGGACCTGTTGGAGCATGTCCAGAGGAGGGCTACGAAGATGATCAGGGGCTGGAGCACCTCTCCTATGAAGACAGGCTGAGAAAGTCAATGTTGTTCAGCCTGGAGAAGAGAAGGCCCCAGGGAGACCTTGTAGCAGCCTTCCAGTACTTAAAGGGGGCCTACACGAAAGATGGGGAGGGGACTCTTTAACAGGGAGTGTAGGACAAGGGGTAAAGAATTTAAACTGGAAGAGTGTAGATTTAGATTAGGTATTAGGAAGAAATTCTTTACTGTGAGGGCGATGAGATACTGGCACAGGTTTCCCAGAGAGGTTGTGGCTGCCCCATCCCTGGAAGTGTTCAAGGCCAGGTTGGATGGAGCTTTGAGCAACCTGGTCTAGTGGAAGGTGTCCCTGCCCATGGCAGGGGGGTTGGAACTAGATGATCTTTAAGTTCCCTTCCAACCTAAACTATTTTATGATTCTATGATTTATCAAAAAGCCAAAACTCAAATTTTCACTTTTGTTTTTCTTTGCTTGGTCTTCTTGAAGTAGCTGGAATTTAATATATTATTGTACTAGAAATATTGGATGAAATTTTACTCTCATTCAATTACAAATAGTAGGGAAAAGGGATTTTAATAGATGTAGATTTATTTGTGTATCTATCAATGGTTTAGCGCCAACTTTTTTTCTAAAAGGCAAGAAAATTTTCTCCTTTAGACAGTTCTGACAGTCTTTACATGAAATTATTAGCTGAAATAACAAAAATGAGGCTGTGGGACCAAATCAGGTTCTTCAGAGATTTTTCCCTGTACTGGCTAATTTCCAAAGACCATATCTGAGGATGCTGAATTTTTATTATACTGTGACATTAACCTGCAAATAAAATCTTTAAAAATCTTTAATGCTTACACACTTCTTTTGCTGCAAACTGTGCAATAAACATTCAAATTTTGAATAAGGTGTTAGAACAGGCACTCTGGCAATCTTTTGATTGACACATCCCTTGTAGATCTGTATAGACCTTGGTATTATGGTCAGCCCTCTTTGCCCTTCCTCTTTTGGAATTGTTCCACTGAAGTCAGCCCATATATACTTTCCCAGAAGGAATATTTGTGATATTTTCTCCTTAAAACTCCATAGGCTGTTATTCAGCTGCAATCTGACTGTCAAGGACATTGCTGATGATGAGCTCATTAGAAGCAGAAATAGATTGTCCCAAAGAGTTTCCTTTTACAGTGACTCATGTGCAATGCTGCTGGAAGGGCTTTCATCACCCAGTACCAAATCCTGGACAAGAAATAAACCTCATAGAGCATTATGTAGACCATTCGTAATGCTATCAGAAGTACTTTAAGAACCATCATCCAGAGAAAGTTTTACAGTGTATCTTCTGTTTTCCATTGCAGCCATTAGAAGAATGAATCTTCCAGTGAAAACTAAGCTTATCAGAAAGATCTGTGTGCAAACTAATTTGAGCAGGCATTTTCTAAAAAGTAGGCCAGAAGAGAAGAAAGATTACTTCTGGCAAAAATGGAACAAATTAAATTATAAGAGGCTTAATACATTTATTTGAAATTTAATTGCATAACCTAATGTCAAGGTTATTATATGGTGCACGCTGTTCTCATCCAAATTCAAAACAGTAAAGCACAAGCTTGGTTTACAGTTACTTTATCATAAATCCAACTGCATTTTTTTTTATTTTATTCTAACGATTCTTTGCCTGAGCCACATTAATATAAAATCATATTTCAAAATTACTTTGAGATGTCTCCTTCAAAATGAATTCTGGTAAGACCAGAAGCCTCTCTGGTATGACTGATTTCTACTGCAAGTAAAGGGCAAAAAGAAAACCAAAAGCTGAGAAGGTGTTGTTGATGTGATGCCAGTGTGTACAGTAAGAAGCAAAATTATTAGAAAGATCATCTGACTGTATACACACTGTTCTGCAATGAGTCTATCAAACCTGCAGGTTTTGTTTTCTATTCAAAACAGAGACATATTAGCAGAGAAGGTCACTGTAGCATCTCACTATTGCATCCCTATGGAATATGCATTCTGTGGTTTACCATGTATTAGAAGCTGTGCCTGTGCACAGAGCACACTTAAAAGCATTCAGGCTGTGTGCAGACCTCTCTTTGCGTTCCTACAAGCCAGTCACTCTTANCAGAAAACCATTGTGCATTTAACTGTGTGCCACTATGATTCTAATGGATGTGCAAACACAGTCCAGGTTTGTAGCAGCATCACGTAAAAGCACCACCTGCTTTTATTTCTGAAGGAACAGGTAATGAAGGCATAATAAATGATTGACACTTAGCAGGGAACTGTAGCCTAAAACAAATGGACTTATAATCATACAGCACAATATTAATTAGGCTTGATCGGTAGTAAAGAATTAATGTTGTACATTTTACAATCATCTCGCTTGTTTTTCAGTAAAGTCTGAAATGATTGAACAATATAGTTTACTGTTTGACTAGGTTAAGGCCTCTTTCAGTAGTACTAGATTATTGAAGAGAAGAGATGCAGTTATTAAAGTATGGAAAGGGATTCTGAAAAAATAGTCTATGACTCCCATGACAGTCATGTAGATAACCAAATCGTTCTGTATTAAGCTTTTTCCTGCTTTTTTTCACCACATAAGCAAAATACAACTTGTAAAAATCTTTTCTATGATTCTGTGTTTCAGTGCTTGGAGTAGCACACTTTTAACTGATAGTAACCATCACTCAGATGTCTTGTCTGTAATCATTCCTTGTTATGTCAAAACAAACATGTCGTGTACACCTCAAAGCTACATCCCTGGGTCTGCAAAACTCTCTATAAGCTTCAGAAGTGAGAAGTCTACTTTATTCTCTAGACACCCAGATTGAGACTCAGTCTACTGAATAAAATAAAATGCCCATTCATAGTCAATGACTCCTTCTGTGGTGGATATATAAACAACACATTTGCAAGAATATAGTTAACATTTCAAAGAGGAAGAATCTGAGAAGGTTAAAAGGAGAAAAACTGAAACTTACCCCAAACTCATCCCTCCACTGGTGTGATGCTTGGTACTTCTCTGCTTCTTTAGCAAGGCGCTGAAGGCCAAAGAGAAAGAGGACATACATTTTAGTCTTTACTGATTCTTCACATAGCTAAGTCTTTCTTTTTAATTTCTTCATACACGTTTTCTCTATATGATTTTCTATATATCTATGCTTGTTTGCACTTACTTGAAAATTATGTATAAAGATGCACCATCTCATTTCAAAAATGCTATTTTCTGTATTATTTTCTTATTTAAGTACTGTAATCATGCACTAGAAAACTTAACCTTCATTCCAATGTCATTTAAGAAGTTCTAGTTAAGTTCAAAATCCATCAATATCCTTCTGAAAATACTTTCTCCTTACACAGAGCACCTTGTCTTGTATGTATTAATTTAATCTACCATCCAATGACAAGTATTTATTAGAATCTTAAAACACTATATTATGGACATTTATTTCTCCATTACATTATTTAGCTTCAATTATAGGAAGTACTGACATCCTCTGTGATTATTAGGTACCCATAAAAACTCTGTAATTTGGAGTGGCTGTAGTCTGGTCCCATGGATTGAATACACATTAGTAGTTGGAGAGTAACAGGCATGCTCCTAGAGGGCATTTTTCCTATTTTAAATTTATTTGAAAGAAATCCAGTTTGTCCACTTTGCCCCACAGAAAGCAAAGCACAGTGCACCGGAACGATCAGCTGATGCTCTTGCAAATCTGCCTCTTGTACAGACACATCCATTAGCTTGGTGACATGTCCTTCCTCACGCAAAATTTTATGTCTTTGAAAAAAAGCTGTTTGTACATGCTTATGAGAAGTTTACTACAATTTCGTGTGTAAAAGTTGCCAAGCGTAATGCATGGAGCTGCACGTAGCATCCCCAGTGCCGGCAGCCCTGGAGGCAAGCACCCATCCTGAAAACAAGCAAGCTCACTCTGACGAAGCAGCTACCTGATGTGAATGTAGTTCATGCGAATTCAGCTATGTCCTAATTGTTGAGTGGCTTACTTTGAGAACTATATTATTTTATAGCCCAATAAAAATTTTAGCAACTGTTGTTTCTGGGGAGTCATGGTCCCTTTCTAACAGAAATAGCCTGGCTATATCCAGCAGATAACTAGGGATGAAAATGCTTTCCTGTGCCATAGTATGTGTACAGTAAGCCTGATGATTCTTTTAATATTCAGACCAATTCCTAAACAAAATGAACTGGTGGTCTAAGTCACATTTACAGTTGAGTCAACTGTCAGTTCTTCATAAAAGTGAAAAGGAGTATGACCAGAAAGTCCGTGTAAGCTGGAATTGCAGAGATGGTGCTGTCAGAACCTTACCTCAGCCCCATCCAGGATAGCAACTGCTGTTACCTGATCCCGTGAGGGCAGTCCCTCTCCCCCCTCTAACAACTATCAGGATGATAAATTTCACAAAGCAAAATTTAGCATCTTTTATATTTGCTATCATTCTATATAACCAAAAAAAATCCCAAGAAACCTTTGTGCTCTGCTGCCAGAAAATAAATGTCCCCACTCATGTGTTTTATTGTCAGTTCAAATGATTCTTAGCTAATAGAAAGCTACTAGCATCTTACAGGCATTGCCAACTGGAGGTAAGCTCCAGAGTAGCCCAGTGCCACATTTACAAAAGGAAAACTATGATATAATTTGATGCATTACACTGGGAAAAAACACAGTACAACTCTCTCTTGATTGCACTCGACAAACACCTCAGGTACTTACAGTATTTTCAGTTTTCTGGTAATATACTAGAACAATTTTGTCCACCTAATTTCTTCACTCAATATAGCCAGTTCTGCATCTAAATTTGCATATCCTCTGATGAGTTCCAGCCAACTAAATCAAGTTTCACCAGACTGCAGCAAAGCAAGATATGACACTTACTACACATGTAAATAGCTGCAGTTAACACTGCCCTCAGATTTCCCTCACGGTCTGCTTCGTTGCCTTAGGGTACCCAGAGAACAGCAATTGTTTTCCACAAAAGACAGTAGAACCCAAATGCACAAACTGATAGATGGATTATGAAGAGAAATATATAATGAGCATTAACATTACTAGGAATGTTTGCATGGAAAGAACTGTAGCCACATTTGAAATTCCTCAGCTCTATGAAAAGTTGGTAGATTCCTCAGCTAATCTGCAGTATAAAGCAAAAATGCTAAAAGCTAACAAAAAAATAGTTGTTTGGTTTTTGTTGTGTTGGGTTTTTTTGGTCTCTAATGGAGAAAAAAAGAAAATCCCTCACCAAAGAGGTATTCTTATTCTCCTTGAAGAATTTAAGTTATAACCTCTCCTAACTGTCTAAGTAACCTGCTAAAATAACACCACATGCAACTTCTACAGCTCTTTATACCTTAAAATAGCTTCCAAAATGAGAAGTTGTCATTTGGGGTATGTGTACAGAGCTCTGTTAAAGGTAATCAAGCTCATACAAAAGCACAAGCAACCGGTTACAGAGAAACAATAATGAACAATGAGAAAATGGCTGTTCCTTGACTCCAACAAACCAAAACCCAACAACTTACTGAAAGTACACATGACCGCAAGCCAGGCCTATGCACACTGGCTCTAGCAACAGGCTGAGACACCTTTTTGATGTCTTCTTCACTGCTTAACTGAAGAATCTCTGCATTTTGCTCTACTGCAGAACAAGAAATTTATTATTTGTGCCAGTTATTAGATGAATTTTCCAAATTATATCCGAAAGTTTAGCTGGAATGTATTCAAAAGCTTAGCTGGAATGTATATTTAGAATGTATTTTGTAGCATCCCATGTCAGAGATAGAATTAAAGCCTAGCCAACTTGATATCATCCCAGTATTGTTTTCCCTGAAACAGATCATCTTTTCCTTCAACAATTCCTATAAATGTTACACAAATTATTAGTATTCAGTATAGTGGCTATTACCCAGGACTAGAATAAATCTGTGAGTTGAGTGGTCACAAGCATAAATCATTTGATCTCTCAAAATGGGGTTAAATACTGTATTTTCACCTTCTATTACTGCAACAGAACAATCCTGCAATTCTACAGCTATGTAAATTACATATGCAAAAAAAATGCAGGATCTTTTCACAAAGACCAGTCTACTACAGTACTCTGATTACCCAGCTCATCTCCAGCAGAAGACTCTTTATGTGCAGGCTATCACAAGGACATAGATCATTCAAGGACTTAATTGTCAAGAAGCAGGTGCTTTACAGTATATGGGTTGACTGATAGGAAGTCTGTGCATGCCAAATGCAGTATCATTTTCTCCTGTGTAACACCTTATATTTTTATGAAAGATAAGGGAAGAGTATTAAATTAAAAATAAATAAATACATAAATAAAGAAATAACAAAGCTAAGGTGTTCTCAGAAGTTTATAATTTCTATGCAAGGAGAACCTTGCTGCTACAGCAACATGGAGTCTAATAACTGAAACGTTCACCCTTCCACAGAGAGAGCTTTGTTGAGAGCCAGAGTAAGAAGTCAAGACTCCTGGGTCAAAAATAGCTAGATTGTGAAGCAAACTCAAGTTACCTATGCCCTTTATTGTGACACAAGGAGAGACTAATTTTTCATCTCTCTCAAAGAAATCATGCCTGCTTCCTTCTGAGGTATGCAAATGTCAGGTCTTGCCTTCCCTGTTTTGACGGAAGAGTCTCTGGAGAACGCCAACAGAGGAGTAACATAGCAGCAGGCTGACACCTGACACTTCCCATTTTCCCTCTCATTACAATGAGGGTTTAATAAGGTAACACATTCTTTTATACCATGACCCACTGCAGTTCCCTACAGGTTTCTCCAGCAAATAACTAAAATGTTTAGATTCGTATTTTTATATGTAAGAAAATAAGCAGAAATGGTTCTAAAACAAACATGCAAAACACTATTTCTGCATGTTAGATTTTAATCATTTCTTACTCCATGCCTCTCTATGTGTGCTGTGAAGACAAAAACTTTGAGATGTTTTCAGACCTTGAATGAAGCTCTATTTAACATCATATTTTTAGATACAGCGGATGAAAAACCAAACACCACTAAAAAGGGGAAAAGAAGCAAAACTAACATGTAACAGAAACCTTCTGGCTTACTTCAAGGTATTTAAAAAAACCCTACTTTGTACAGTCTGCTGGAGAGCAAGATCCACAGATTATGGCAATGAAACTCAAATTACTTTGAAGTAGTACATAACTGAGAAAACACGACCAGGAAGAGAGGGCTGCAGAATGCTGTAGCATCTACTCCTGTGATTTTGGAGGATGCCCAACAGCTGTGAGATGGTGCTTCTAAGTGAGAGATGAAAAAGGCTGATGCCAGATTGAGCCAGTGTGATTGACAGAGTAGCTGATGTCAAATTTAAGGTGCTTGAAAACACTGTGATTAAACAAGCATTTGTTTAATAAATGTTTCTAGATGAAACGATTATTTCCACCTCCTTTTTTTTTAATTTTAACTTTTTTTAATGAATGAGAATTGCTTTCTCCCTTGCTATTTTCTAAATATTGTACAAGGTGCATTATTTTCAGGAATTTTCAGAATACTTAGCTCATCAATAAAAGAACAATTATCCCTTTAGACAGCCACTGCCCACAAATAAGTATTTTTAATCAAACTTTGAAAGAAGTCAAGAGCTACCTTCCACTAGATTTCATTAAATCTTTCAAAGAGAATGGTTACCTTTAAAGCAAAATGGCTATAGGCAAAGATAGATAAGATGCAAGTGTTATTTAGTCCATCAGCATATGAACGTTTCTTTAACTTTTAAAGGGATTACAAAAGATTACACACACACACACACACACACACACACACAAATAAAACCAACAACTAAAAAATCCAAAGCCCAGCTGCCTGTCAATCTCAAAACTGTCCATTTTTGAAGGTCTTGTCCCCAGGTTCCAAGTGCACATTGCTCTCTCTGAAAGACAGCCTTTGATGTAGCACAGACTGCAAGAAAGAGACCTGAAGAATCTTTATCTGATCTGTAAAGATCAACTCCCTAGAAGGCCTATTCATCTTCCAGCCTTCATTTCTGTGCGCATATGTCATATCTTTATCTCCTCCTAGCCAGCACAGAATTCTGTCAGCTAATGTCCCAATTACAATTATATTCAGTACAATGAAATGAATCTTTTTTTTGTGCTTCTCACTCTCCTTTAAGTATTTTATCCTGAAAATAATATTTGACTACCCCTTGATATATTAAGCTATTATAAAAAGTGTAAACTTAAAGTTATTAGACATCAGTACCCTCACAAAGCCTTCTAAAATACTAAATCCATGGATTATTTAGGTTATTTTAAGAAAATACCCAGGGAGAATATATCAATATCAAGCTTAAACAGAACAATGTAGAAACATACAATGACCTTCAAATCCTGATTTTAAAATATGATCCAAACATTCAATCCTGTTCTTGCATGAACAGTGTAAAAGCCACAAAGAGTACATGTAAAAGAAGTTTCAGACATGGTTTTCATACATGTATCTGAAATACAAATATTGTTCTTCTGTAGATGATTATGAATTGCACATAAATTACAGGAGACAAACATGAAGAAAAGATTTTCTAAGATTGGGTTAAGGTGTCTGAAGTGCTGCCAATGGAAGACTGGTACTGTTATTTCACTACAGCTTTAATAGAGACTGACAAAATTTTAAAGAATTGCATTTTCACCTCAGTAAGCTGTTACATCCTATATTAAACCAAATTAGAACTTTTTTTCATCCACCTTGATTCTACTCTCTTTACCTGCATGGAGTATGTTGTATTTTTGTAGTAATTCTTGGTAATGAATTAGCCAAATACCCATGAATTACCCTAGTCATTAATTACCTATTACCCTATTGTATAAAAAGATCACCCAGTTTGGCTCAAGGGGCTGTGATTTCAACAGGCAACAGTCGCAAACTGGAAGGTCAGTAGCCCAAAAGTGAGCATGGGAATGCTAATGGTAGAAAGACCATAACCCCCATATAAATACATGGGGACTTACTTTATTTCCATACGCCCAGGGGGTCATGGGAGAGATTAATAGGGACTGATTACATTTTACATGTAACTATTCTTATGAAGATACTTGCTATATGACCTTTCTCACAAGTGGACATTCATAATAATTATCAGCACAAAAGCTGATCTAGGTTTGATGAAGCTGTGGCACATTAGTTTTGATAAGATGGTCCCAACCATAAAAGTGTCTTAGATTGAACCAAACACATACATAATTTTGTTGATTTAAATTGTAACCACAAGGTTCAAAATCTCCTCTTCCAAGTAATTTCTTTTGCTTTTAAAAATATTTTGATCGTTAACAGTGTAGCACGTAAGTTTCCATGATAATTCATATTTCCCTAACTCAAATAAGAACTGTTATCCTATGCATTGCTGTATTCCATTATGTAAATACCATAATCCTCAGTATTAAGTGTAACCAGAATTTTAATACTTACAAAGATTTTTGAAGATTTTTTTATGGTGACCAACAGTAGGTTTTTGTTTCGTGCTGATCTGCAGCATGGTTTTATTTCATGTATTTACACTGCAGAGACACAGCCTCCCTCCTACTCTGGCATCTGCTGTGCCACATGATGGCAATCTGATCTGTGGTCTGTTAATGAGGATATCTGAAGCATATAAGGTCAGAGACAAAGAGTATGTTTATAATTGGTCTCCTATATTCAACATAGACCTCATATGACATATTCCCAGATACTCTCTGGAGCCAGTTTCACTTTTGTCATCTGAGGCAGTCATATGCATAAGGAAAAAGGGTATGTTAGAAGTCTGCTGACATTGTGAGACTTACCAAAGCACTCTTCATATAAATTACAGGCCTAAATTTATAGATAATCTAACACAATCAGCAATTAGAACAATTTTTTATAAAGCTGATGTTATACTCTGGACCACAATTCACAACTCCTCAAAATTGTCTTCCACTATTAACCATTACCAACAATTTAAACTGGTAGATATTTTTTTTTCTAAACCAGCTGTAGA
>VYZV01009791.1:0-13076 GCA_013401275.1 Pandion haliaetus | reverse complement strand
ACCCTATCCCAGCTGAACCCAGGACACTGCTTCACTAATATATTAACACATACTTAGAAAACAAGTTGCCTCAGCTTGCAGTATAGCCAAATTAATTTTGATGTATTAAATACTTAATATTCTTGTAGCAAAATCGCACACAGACAAATGAAACACATTTAGTTTGACTGTGTTTAAAATATCAGGAATATACCAGTCTGGTAGAATAACATAAAATGAACAAAGAAGTGTGTTCTAACTTCAGCTTCCTGACTTTTGACTTCAGTGAACCTCATTTTCAACCTTTACAGGTTGCTGTAGCAACCTATAGAAGCCAGCTACAGTTCGAGTCTCCATCCATACTAGATTTCACATTTGCGATAATGGTACTGTAAGTGAATTCCTGACCTTTATCTCAAGCAAAATATGTTCTGTTAAATATTAATACTTGTAGTACCTTGAGATATCCTTGATTCGTTTCATTTGGTTAGGGCGTCGATTCTGGGCTCTAGTAGCACGTGTTCTTTTCTGTATGAGTATATTCTCATGTTGGCTAAAATACAGTGGTTTGTGGTTTTGTTTGCTTCGTTTTGTTCGTGGTGAGTTTTTTTATAATCATGCTACAGCACTCTAAAGATTCAAGCAGTAGGCCCAAAAAGGCTTGCTGTTACCACTCTTCACATACATTTGGATAAATATTATGTTTGCTGTGCTTTCTTCTCAGCTTATATCATTCTGAGCTCTAGTATATGTTCATAAAGCACCTTTATTTAAGAGCATTCTTCTTTATGAACTTTATAGTGCTCGTATAGCCACAGAGGAAAGTGAGGCACGAAACAGTGAAGATCAGTTATTCAAGATGGGCTCTTTGGAGCTGATGGAAAGACTCCAACGCCGTCTAAAGGAAAGGGCATTACTTCTGTGAACAGTTGTGCTTTTTCTAGACTGGTGAAGGACTACACAGTTCAGCAATAAAGGAAGCCTATGTCTGGTTGAAAAGACAAACAGCTAAATTGAGTTCTGCTGCTGCTCCCCAAAGAGCACCCTGCCCTCAACTGATCCTGAAACATTGCTGAGTTCTCAGTGATGAGGTGCCTCTGCACAGGAAACACATGCTTTTAAAACCAGGAATGAAAGTTATATTTAGGAAGTATTTGCTTTAGATCAGATGAGACTTCAGGTTGTAACTTCTACTCCCAATGACTTAGTTCTGAAATAACCAATTTTCCTTTATCTTTTCCAGTACTTTCTCTCCTTGTCTTTCAGCTAGACACTCATACTCCCAGGGCCCTCGTTGCGGCACAAATGTTTATTTCTTACAGTGCTACTGCTGCCAGCATGAGAAAAAGCAGAGTTGTGGATGATAAGGATCTATCTTTAGGAAGGAAAAATATTTGTTTCTCAAGTAAATTTTTGATTTGTAGCTATAGCTATTCAAACTCCTCCCTGTTGTGGATTGCTGTTGTGTGGTGGCAATTCTTACTGTTAAGTTTAGCAAAGTAAATATATGTTGACTCCAGGGAGCTCCAGGGAACTCATGTTTTATTGACTACAGAAACTAGATGGTACTATTATTTTTCGGCTGTACCTTCTAAATCGATGTCATAGTTACCAATTCATTCTCACTTTCTTGAACTGCTTCTGCATGCTAAGAAGTCTGATCATATTTATTTCACAGCTTCCATAGTAGCTATTCATTGTGAAAATGAACATTCAGTTTCTCTCTGAAACAGCATTGTATTTAAAGTTCTCTATTTATTACTGTGTCCTTTTAATATGCTTAATTGTACTGCATACATACATAATACACACAGCCTTTAAATCAGGTTTTTGTCATAGTAAAGATGGAAGAGTATGCACCTCTGTAACATTTAGTATATACAGTTATTTACAGACATGCTTCTCTGATATTGCCAAGAAATTATGTTTGTACCTACTACCTACCTCAGTGCAAGAGGGAAGAATGGAGGAGTGGCCTAGTTTCAGCTGGGGTAGAGTTAATTTTCTTCCTAGTAGTTGGTATAGTGCTATGTTTTGGATTTAGTACCAGAAGAATGTTGATAATGCACTGATGTTCTCAGTTGTTGCTAAGTAATGTTTAGTATAAAGTCAAGGATTTTTCAGCTTCTCCTGCCCAGCCAGCAAGAAGGCTGGAGGGGCACAAGGAGTTGGGAAGGGACACAGCCAGGGCAGTTGACCCAAAGTGGCCAACGGGGTATTCCATACCATGTGATGTCATGCCTAGTATAGAAACTGGGGCAGGGGGTGAGGGGACTGGGGGGCGTGGATCACAGCTTGGGGCCTAACTGGCAATTCGTCAGTGAGTGGTGAGCAATTGCATTGTGCATCACTTGTTTTGTATATTCCAATTCTATTATTATTTTTTATTATTATCATCATTATTAACATTATTATTTTCTTTCTTTCTGTCCTGTTAAAGTGGCTTTTTCTCAACCCATGAGTTTTACTTTTTTTTCCAACTCTCTCCCCCATCCCACTGGGTGGGGGGAAGTGAGTGAGCGGCTGCACGGTCCTTGGTTGCTGGCTGGTCTTAAACCATAACAAGGAGGTAATCAATTTTCAGAATAGAGTACAACATACAGAGATTTTTTTAAAAAGTTTTCCATTAAGAATCAGATAATAACAACTTTCATTAATGTGAACAAATTCATAATCTTTAAAATGAAGCAAAATTTAGTATTGAATACTTCTAGTTTTATTTCTAAAACTGTAAATGTGTATACCAAGTATGCCAGATTTCAATTTTCAGTGACTAAATATTTTATTTCTTAGTAACAGATTTCCTTTTTTTTTAATCAGGACAGTATTTCATGCTTAAAAATGTAAAGAGTAGGAAACAGCTGATTTTCTCGTCCTCTAGTAAAAACAAGTGTAACACCTCCTTTAGAAAAGAGTGATTTTCTGCTTTCTTCAGTTTTAACAATGATTTCCCAGGGAATAGTAGGGGAAAGAAGTTAAGTTAGAAACCGTAAGACTATGGCACCCTGAGTCTGGTAAAGGTGAGGTAGACAAGTTTTAACAGAGAGTAAAGGACAGAAAGAGAGCAATTTTATTGTTTCGTCTAAGTCACATGACTTAAATAAGCTATATAAAACTTACTGCATTTTCAAAAGATAAGACTTAATATGCTCTTATTTTGATGCCAGTTCTTTCATGGGAGATTTTCTAAATCACACTTTTTTCATCTCAGAATAAAATTTTTTGGTTGGTTGTGTGGGTGGTTTTTTTATTATTGTTATTACAATACCAGCAAAGTGTAAGAAAGTGAACAGTATTTCACCCTATTGGAGTTAAATATTGGCTATGCAGCAATGCCTGTAGACTATATGGAGAGGTGGATATTTCTTTTTGAAATGCATGTTTTTCCAACAAATGGTTCTCTGGCACAACTTTCCAATTTCTGTCTTCTTTCAAATGTTTTTTATTACACAAATTTTAAATTGAATACACTGATAACAGTAGATTTTTATATAAACTATAAACTCAATATAAAATGCAAAAAAAATAGAAATGTTCCTGAATAGAAAGCAGTGTATTTTGTTATGAGCAGATTTAAATGTACATAAATGTCATTTTTTGTTAATATGTATTTCATTGACTGATTGATGCTGGAAATAAATGTGATATTTTCAGTGTTACATTTGAATGCTCTAATCTCCACTAAATCATTTTCCCCAGGTGTCACCTCCAAGACAATGATTAATGACATACTAATAAAGTTCACTTTGGCAGTCTAAAACTAAATGTCATTTCTTTTGGGTATGAATAATTTTCAGCTAAATAGAGCCTTGAATCAGCACCATGATGTTCTTTGTTCAAGGACTTTATTTTTTAAATATTTTAATATAGCAGAAAGTGAAAAAAAAAAGTGGATGTGAGTTATCTACATGATGAAGTGATGTTTTTGTTGGCTGATTCTTCTTTTAGTCTTGGCACCGTGCTCTTTGAAATAAATTAACCATTATCAATCACTAGGTATAATCGGGTTTACAAATCACTACAGTACCATTAGCCAATCACAAATGAGAACTCTAATTCCTGTCCTCATTCTAATATATATATTCTCTTGTCTAGGTGATATGTCTTGCATGAAAATGGAAACCAGACCTCAGACTCTAATATTACTCCTTAATTGTAAAGCATTACCAGCTGCACAGAATGAGCAATGGTAATCTGTACCCCAAAGAACCTAAAATCTTAGAGACAAACAAGGATGTCAGTAGGACACACTGAGAAGCCTAGGGAAGAAATACAGTGGACGGTTTTAAAGCTAATATTACTATCCTTCTCTATATTGCAACTGAAGTGATTTTTCAGAAAGGACTTAACAGTGAAAGTGTTGCCTAACAAACAGATATTGTGTGTCTAGGCACAAAAAGCAAAGAAAAAAGTAGAAAAAGGAGGACCACCTGTATTGAGATCACGTGAAAAAAATGAAGAAAGGAGGATATGAGAAGAAAAAATATGTTACAAGATGGAAGTTCTTGTGAAGTTGTACAGAGCACTAAAGGGGAAAACAGGGAAGGAGAAGGGAGAGTCTGAGAGGAATTTAAGGAAGGCTTGGTTTAATCAGCTCTACAGGCACTGTGATCATTAGGAAAAATGTGGGATTCTAAAAATCACCCATATGTAACTTGAAGCACAAATCACACTGATTTTTGCTTGGATTCAAGTTTTTAAATCTGATCTTTCCCAACTGTGGTATATGTCATGCCAGTGAACCTACATCAGAGTACTATTGAAACATATATATTGGCATGCTGGCATGTTGGAGAATGGCTCAGAGAGCAAGGATATGAATCCACAGAACAGTTGTACGAGCAGAGCCTGTTCTGAACTTAGTATAAGTAGCAAGACTAGGCCGTGAGTCCGAGCTGAAACTGCAAGTCAGGCTGACAACAGTAAAACAGCAAGGACACTGCGACCTTGAAGAGTATCGTAAACCAACCAGAAGTTAACCCGTGTGTATCTAGTTGCTTAAACCAATCAGAAGTTAACCCGTGTGCATCTAGTTGCTTAAACCAATCAGAAGTTAACTCGTGTTAACCTAAACTGTATAAATAAGCGCTATTTGGGCTAATAAAGTGAACTACGCTTTATCACTCACACTGAGTTGACCCAGCGTGTTCCTCCACCACGCCTGCACTGGCACAGAGGCAGAACTAATTCTGCAAATACCTCTCAGTTTGTCCTCAGCCTTTGCATCATTACATCTACATTGTTCTATTACTGAACTTTTGGGGGTTACTGTTCCTCTCCTTACATTTTCATGTGCTTAGTGACTTTTCACAGAATCACAGAAAGGTCCAGGTTGGAAGGGACCTCTGGAGGTCATCTTGTCCAACCTCCCTACTCAAACATGGCCTCCTAGAGCCAGTTGCCGAGCAAAATGTCCAGACAGCTCCTGAATATCTCCAAGGATGGAAACTCCACAACCTCCCTGGGAAACCTGTGGCAGTACTCGGTCACTCTCACAGTGAAAAAAAGTGCTTCCTGATGTTCAGAGGGAACCTCTTGTGTTTTGATGTGTGCCCATTGCCTCTGGTCCTGTCATGGGCACCAGTGAAAAAAGCCTGGCTCTGTCCTCTTTGCACGCTTCTTCAGGTATTTATAAACACTAATAAGATTCCCCCTGAGACTTCTCCAGGCTAAGTAGTCCCAGTGCTCTCAGCCTTTCCTCATAGGAGAGATGCTCCAGTCCCTTCATCATCCCTGTGGCCCTTTGCTGGACTCTCCAGTACGTCCATGTCTCCCTTGTACTGAGGACCCCAGAACTGGACCCAGCACTCCAGGTGTGGCCTCACCAGTGCTGAGTAGAGGAGAATGATCACCTCAGTCAACCTGCTGGCAATAGTTTGTCTAATGCAGTCCAAGACATCACTCACCTTCTTTGCTGCAAGGCCACATTGCTGGCTCATGTTCAACTTGGTGTCCACCAGGACCCCAAGGTCCTTTTCTGCAAAACTACTTTCCAGCCATGCACTGGTGCACGGGGTTGTTCCTCCCCAGGTGCAGGATTTTGCACTTCTCTTTGTTGAACTTCATGAAATTCCTCTTGCCTCATTTCCCCAGCCTGTCAAGGTGCCTCTGGATGGCAGCACAACCCTCTGGCATATCAGTCACACCTTTTTCACTGTTTTCTTTCAGTCATCCTTCGCATTTTTCTACACATCTAATGTTGTCTACTTCCCTTGCTTTCCTAAAAATGCTTTCTTTCCTTTTTACTCCTTTCCTTGTCCCCTTGCCCACATGTTGTCTGTTTGCATATTTACATGTTAGCAAGATAACATGCTACAAATTACATATGTTTCAGGAACTTGTAACAATAACACATTCTGTTCAGTAGAGTTGGATAAGAAGATCTGGGCCTGCCATTTTACAGCCTATCCTTTACCTTCTCTGTGTTCCTATTACTGCCATTGCTTCAAGACTATGCTTTATTCCCTTTAAGATTTTCACGTTTTCTTCCTCAATCATAGTCACTTGTGAATATAACTTTACTACATTTTGCAAAGGGTACATAATAAAATAACCCATTGTCAGTATCATAAATATGGCAAAAGCTAGTGAATAACTGCATGTGAAACATTATTCATAAAGGTATCTATTTTTTATAGTAAAAACTCCATAATTTACATAATATAAGAAGAAGCCACTGAAGATATTTGTTTCATTATTGACATAAAGCAGGTCATTTTCTCTAGATATTTTCACAACAGAATAAAGGATCTATTTTTTTTTTCCACAGTCAATATGAATGTCTAAAAAATTTGCTTATCTGAAGCAAACCTTCCTTTTCCAACAAAAAGGCTGCGTTTTGCTTCCCCAAGAAAACACTGTTTAACATTCCATTTTGGAGTGGAGCATTAGGACATTACCTCTCACTCCTAGACTATTACTGAAAAGGCCACAGTAGTTCAGACATAATTTGAAGTGCCCTTCAAAGAATGGTCTTTAAATGACCTTCCAAGATGTGATTAAGAACTTTTAATTTTTAACTTGACTTCTATAAACAATAAAAGAACAAAACTATATAGAGACTTTATTAAGTTTTTCCATCCTTCTACATAATTCCAGAAAATAACTCTAATAAGGAGAAAATTAATCAAAAAAATCCAAAGTCTTTCCATACCAGATTCCGATGAACTTCTGTGAACCTCTCCAGAAAGCCTCTTGATATTGTTCCTGAGGTCTTCTTCTGGTCCAATTGCCTTTCCACCCAAACTGCTATTTATTTTCCCTTTTCCTTTGATACTACACACTCAGTGATATATAAAGTACATCTTCTTCCTCTTATTATTAGAATTTGATTAAGCTTGTTTAATATTTTAAGAAATTTTATATTATTGTAGTTTATTTAAAGTATGGAGATATTTCATTTGCTCTGGAGAGGCTAGGAGAGATTTTAGTATAAATGTTTTATTGCTGTGCTAGAAATACTAGTATTGCAGTCTTATATACTGCTCAGACCTTAAAATGTAGATTGTAAAAAGATACCATGGTGAGCTGACCCTGGTCAGCACTTCTAAGCCCCTAGCCAGTCACTCACTCATTCCCCTCAGCAGGATGAGGGAAAGGATTGAAAGAGAAAAAACAAGAAAATTTGTGAGTCAAGGTAAAGATAGTTTAACAGGTGAAATAAAGCTGTGCATGCAAGCAAAGGAAAATAAGGAATTTATTCACTATTTGCTATCAGGTGGCAGATGTTTAGCTACTTCCTGGAAAGAAGAGCCTCAGCACACATAGTTACTTGGAAAGACAAATGCCATAACCCCAAACATCCTGCCTTCTTCCTCCTTTCCCTGACCTTTTATTACTGAGCGTGACATCATATGGTATGGAATATTCCTTTGGTCAGTTAGTGTCAGCTGCTTGTGTCCCCTCCCAGCTTCTTGCCCCCACAGCCTACCTGTTGGGGGAGGAAAGTGCAAAGTGGGAAAAAGGTTAAAAAAAAAAAAAAACAAAAAAAAAAACAAACCTTGATGATGTGCAAGCACTGCACAGCAATAATCAAAACACTGGTGTGTTTTCAATGCTTTTTTAGTCACAAATCCAAAACACATCACCATGCAGGTTGCTGTGAAGAATACAAACTCCATCCCAGCCAGACCGTGTACATACGTTCAGACCTCCTGAGACCAAAAAAGACCAGTGACAGCCTCATTTCTCCTACACAAAGAAGCCAAATATTGTCTCTAAAAGAACTGCTTCAAAGTGCATCTTTTTGGAAGAAATTCCATTTTGCCAAACACCAGGGATTCCACCACCTCTTTTAATGAGTTGTTTTGAAATTGAATCACCTCTCTAACTAAGATACTGAATCTGATTTTAACAATAAATTTTTCAAACTTAAATTTCCAACTATAGATACTATAAAGATGCCAAGATCAAAAAGCAAGATATATCAAAAAACTTTTACTGTGTAAGTACATACTCAAGGGATGGAGATGAACTCTTTAACCTAATGGGAGAATTAGGGCAAGAAAAAAAATAGATCTAAGCAGCCTTGTGTACTTTGAAGATGGAAACCAGAACAAGCTTTCTAGCTGCTGGAAGATTTGTAAATTCCCAGAACAACCCTCTGGAGGGAAGATTGAGACAAAACAGAACTAGTTTTAAAATGAGGTTGATCCATTTTTAAAACGGTTTCTTTCTGTATTTTTTGTTTCTTCTCTACGGTTTTGACTTTCTGTTACAGTAGAGGACTAAGAGTTCATGACCCAGTGTTCCCTCCCAGGACTTAGCAATACAAGCCTCTGAACATAAGGGGTATTTCTGAAACTCTTGGGTATTTATGTTGTCCTCCTTTGGGAACTCTTCTCTATTTCCACATTCTTAGAATCAGGTCATAAGACTTGTACACAATATTTTATTTGTACGATGCTGAATACTTAAACAAGATTACTTCTTAGACTACTTTCAGTGGTGATAATAAGTACACAAGTAGGTCATCTAGGATCAAGACCCAAATGCTGACAGCCAAAAGAAAATCATTTTTGAGTGCTAAATATGTTCAAGAAAGTTATAAAGTGAAGAAGGGGGTCAAATCATCATCTAAATAATTCACAACTTTCCGATTCTATTAAAGCAGACTGGTTTTGAAGACAGAGTACATGACAAAATTTATGTTTTCAAGCAGTAGAAAGATTCATATCCAAAATAGCCGTTTCCACACGAACTTTTTTTCAGCATACATCAGTGATAGTAATTTTCAAATTACATCATGTGACCTGATGGGCTTTGGCCAGCAAAACTTTCCATTTCCCAAGAGTGCAATAAAATTTATTCCTCACCTTCTTTACAAGTTATATTTTATTATAATATTATAATTGTACAAAGTGGTGAGTTCACCCCAGATGGCACGTAAGCCCCTACCCAGTTGCTCGCTCACTCCCCCCCAGCAGTTGCCTTTAACTTCTACTGTACACCTTGTCATTAATTGAAATAAACCAAAAAGCCATTTCAAGACAATTATATTGCATGTTCGTTCTTCTTTCCCTTTTTAATTTTCACAATTTTTTTTAAACTGCATGTATATACTAAACCTCAAGATCCTGGCAACGCAGTGCAACAGTTGCCTGTGTCTGATGTAAAGTGCTTTGAGATCCCCTTTAATGAAAACTACATGTAAAAAGGTAAGGTATTATTAATCATTAGAAGGGAAGTTATGAACCAAGCTTGTAAATCAAGACCATTTGGAATTCAAATAACATCCACTGTGTCAGCTTTCCACTGTGACTCATTATATACTGCTAATTACTTTTGTAGCACCACAGGTAAGCATGATACTTCATAAATAAATAAATTATCAAAAAAGCAAATCATATTTCTTAAAAACACTACATGTAGACTTAGTACTTACTTGAAATTATGAGAGAAGCTGACAGAATCTACAAGATAAGGCACTTTCCTGATATTTACCCCATGCATTTTGAAAAAATTAAAAAAAAAATTACAAAAAAGATTGAACCGAAAGTCTCTGTATTGTAGTCAGATAAAGACAAAAGATAATCTATTCCAAAGTTTTCTGTAGTACATATTAATGTACCCATATTTCAATCATTTTGTTCTGGCAGAGATAGAATGAAATATCAATGCACTTGACCAAAATTTAAGCAAATAAAACTCCAATATATAGATGCTATCAGTGAGGTACAGGGAAAAATAGAGAAAATTAAATTATTTCAAGATTATTGGGGTGTTCTGATTAGTCAAAATAAAACTTTTTGTATAACTTTAATTTGGATATTTCATTAGGGTATATATATTTCTGCAAAATTAAAGACTGCATTTTTATTGTAAAGCTATAAAAGTGTGATTTTTCCATTGGATTTTTTCAGATTTTTTTCCCTTCATCTTTCTTTTAAAGCAGAATTTTTTCGCAATGATTTTTCATCTAAATGAAACTACATGTCAAGGAAAAATGGCTTTAGAGACATTTACACAATCACCTCTAAAATTTTAAGTTTGGTTTTGAAAAGTTGTGATCAGAGCAGAGGAATAAGAATTGCTTTAAGGAAGATAAAGAAATTATTAATTATCCATCTGTCATGGAGAAAATTTTTAATTATGGTCCAGGATTTGTGTCGTTGAAATAACATAGGTTTATGAATAGAGTTTCTCCACCCTAACGTTCAGAAGGCAAGGATTCAGACCTTAAACTTGTACTGTCTAACTAAAAGAATGAGGTCTGTGAATAAAATGCCCTGAGTTCTATAAACAAAACCATGGAGTGATTATGCAGTGTATGTTTTCAAAAATTAGTATATATACCAGCTTCTGTAAAACCTACATGTCCTTAAATTCATAGACCTATTGAATGTTTTAGGCTGGAAGGCAGCTCTGGAAGTCATCTTATCCAGCCTCCTGCTCAGAGTCAGGTAATGTTTGTGCATGTGGCCCAGGATCTTTCCAGTCAAGTTTTGTACATCTCCAGGGATGGGGATTCCTACAACCTCCTGGGGCCTCTGACCCTATGCATAATCACTATTCTGAGGAAAACTCTTCACCTTCAGTTTCATGGGAATTTCCTTTGTTGTATCTTGTGACAGTTACCTCTTCACCCTGCATCTCTGAGGACAGTCTGGCTCCACCTTTCCTGCAACCAAAAAATGGGGAGTTGAAGACAGCAATGATATTCTCCTTCACCCTTGCAGTCTATAGGCTAAGCAAAGCTGGGTCTCCAGCCTCTACTGCTTGACTCTCTCTAGGCTACCCTTGTCTTTCTCCTGTTCAGGAGCCCAGAATTGCACACAGTACTTCAGCCTCAGCATCACAAGTGTGAAATAGAGGGGAATAATCACTTCCCCTGGCCTGCGGGCTGTCCTCTTGCTAATGCCACCCAGGGTATGCTTCCCACCAGATTTCTCTGCAAACATTTTAAAAGCCCTACAGACACCATAGGCAATGGGACCCTTCAGATTTGCTGAGCCTATGGGTATGTTTCATTTTGTAAAATCCTTTAGCTCTAGGGATTTCATATATATGAGAAAAATTAAAACTACATGAGAGAAGATAGTAGAACTTGCATGAACCATGCATACTTAGGCCATTCTGATTAAATTATTATTTAACTCAGTGTTAACTATTCCTTCAGAAATCAAATTTTAGATAAAGTTAAAACCTATGTTTTAAAAACAGAAAGAAAGCAAAAGCAATTTTAGCTTAGAAAAATAAGAAATATGTATAATCTTACCAATATATGAGAGTAGTAAATAGTTTTGTTTCATGATGTTCTACAGTCATTTGTCATTGTGAAAGTGTATTTGATAGGAAACTTGAATTGTTTCTGGGCTAGGCTTGGGGGTTTTTTCCCCCTTTACTAGTCTGTCACATTGCAAGTGCAGAAGAATCTGCAGCAGTGAGATGTGCTTTTGCTTGCAAAAATTCTCTATCATACTTGGTGAAATCAGGATCAAGCCTTTCCAAATTTATTTCCTTCTTTCTCATATTCAGCAGTTATTTATTTGATGTTAAATGGCATATTTTCTTTGTTTAGCTATTTTTTATTGAATGGAGTATTACGTAAAGTATCTGATGGCATTTGGGAGCTTTGTGAATATTTGTATTCTGAATATGCAGCTGGTAAAATATTTCACTATAATTAAATATATTAGTTGAGCACTGAAAGGACATATATATTTTCATTAATTCTGCTGTGTTTTATAATTGTAGTTAATATAGTCCATGATTATTTGAACCAGTGAACTAAGAAGATAAGCACCTGCATGAGGAATAGTGAAAAATAATAAGGTATATCTCTATAAATGGCTAGTTATGTAGCAGCCAGACAGAATTTATTCCATAAACAGGTAGAAAGTAACTCCCTTTAAAACATGCCTAACCCCACTCATACCAATTCACTGGTTACAGAAGGCTGAACCTTCCTAAATGCCTACAGTAGACAGAAAAAAAAGCATTTTTCAAAGTGAGAGGCTATTTGAGAGAGAGAACTACTTGATCTTGCTTTTTGTCTTGGCATATCATTAGCTGTATGCAAGGTATTTATCTTTTAATAAAAGAAAACCTTCTTCGAATGGTAAGCAATACTAAAAGTGAAGCCACGAATCCTGAACATATCAGTAACATCCAGTAATACTGTCCTATGTTCCACCCATTACAGGTAGCAAAACCACATTTAAAAGACAATTTCTTCTTGCCTTTTTCCTTATTTGTCAAAGTGATTAACATTGTTGCTAAGACATATGTATTTGGAGTTTTGGGGTAGTCAAATAGTGCTATGTTTAATGATATAGAAAATAAAAAATAAATTAATGTGTATGTACATAAATATGTGGAAGGGTGCTTTGTTGTTAGGGGGAAAAAAGAAATAGCTAGTAGATATAACTCAGGGAACAATCATGAAGTGGGAAATGGACTAGATGAAATAACAGGCCTTTCATGTCAAGCCTTTTTAGGACTAGAAAAAACAGTGGAAATAAAACGGCTATTATTCTGGAGAATACTTCTGGAGAATATTTCTTATTTTTGTCTGTAAATATTCAGCTCTACTTTAAAAAAAATAAAATAAATCCACAAACAAAACAAATAAAAATCCAGAAAGTATTGCAGAACAG
>VYZV01009790.1:164314-174659 GCA_013401275.1 Pandion haliaetus | reverse complement strand
GCCCTGTTTTCCCCCTTTATTAAAAAAAAAAAAAAAAAAAAAAAAAAATCTAGCTTCATAATGTCTTTTAGTAGAAGATTAAGTGAAGGATACAGGCAAAGTGAAGCGTCTACATAAATAATTCTGTGTTATGAACCATTTAATAATTTGAGGTACGTATCACAGCACTTTGAAAAGTTTAGGTCAGTGGGTTTTTTTCATGCAGTTCTTACCATATCAAGGTGTTTTAAAGACATTAATGAAGTATTACAACATCACTTTACTGGAAGATTATTGTCAGTAGTGCATCCTTTAAAAAGAAATAACATTACCCAAGAGCATAAAAGTGAGTTGATGGCAAAGGGGAAAAAAGAAAAGGCACTGACTCAAATTCCTCTGGCTTATGTACTGAACCAACTTTTAAAAATGCATTAAAAATACATTTATTCATTTTCTAAATTCCAGGAGAATAAATGCACTGATTTTGAAAAATAAACAATAGTTTTCAGTATACCCTATCAAACAGCAGCACATTTGTTGGACATATTTTCTTTTCCAATTAATATTTTTGACTCGCGTAATTTACTTACTGGTTGTGTTTTTTATAGCACTTTTAATCAACTGTCTTAATCTTTATTATTTTAATCTCTTAATCTATGCAGAGATAAAATCTCAAGGTGACTATTTAAAATGACCGCTATGATACCACTGTGGAAGATGTAAAATTCACATTCATGGGTCCTGCCAGCCAGCTAAACACTACTGAGATAGCTGAAAGTCAAAAGGAAAAATGCTTCTCCGAACATCTTTTTAATTTGCATTTGCTTACAAAACTGCCCACAGCATGTGCTTTGTGACCTGCCTATGTACGATGTTAATAGCTGCTCTTGAGTAGGGCACAGAAGCAATAAGGAGCAAACACCACCAGTGACGAGACCTTTCCTTCAGTAGATGATGGTAGTGGTCTGCATAGCTAAAGGCTCTTGGTATTAACAGTTCTATAACCACTTCAAAAAACTTTTATAAACCACCTTCTGCTTTTACAAATAGGTACAATGGTCCTCATGTGTAAATGCTAAGTCATACCTTCTATGGATTTGCTGTTGCACTAATGCACACAACAGAAGGAACTCAAGTAGCAAGCTCATACGTTTAAAGGAAGAGCAAGAAACTGCATGACAGAAGCTAGAGACATGTTGCTAGCAATGTCACATGTTTTCTGCAGAGTTTGACCCAGCTACTGACAAAAATTACTTCCCATGCTCATCTGACACTGAGATGACACCATGGATCAAATTTACAGATTTCTAGAATTTTCAAATGCTCATCCTTATTTACCAATAGGCAATTTTAAGCAATAGGCCAGATTAGTTGCACAGAAAAGAATAAAATTGTTCTAAATAATATGGGTACTGTAAGTTTTAAGTGTAAGTTTAAGACATGGCTATTTTCCTTTGAGAAAAGAGTTAACAGTACTAACATCCAGCTCTTGAGGACAGGTGCTGCAGTGAAACAAGCAGTAGAATAGGGAAGGAAAGAAGTGTACCCACACCAATTTTACCAGCCTGCCTTAAAAGATGATGGGTTATATTCCACCCACTGTTCATCTCAGATGAACAAACCAGCCAAATACTGCAAACACCGAGAAGGTGTTTTCTTCCCCCTCACCTCCAGAAGTGCTTCTAGCACTTTGCCTCTTTGCTCGTTCCCTTGTGGCTGCCTGAGCCAGAACAGTCCCTACCAGGATGCAGGATCTAACAGGGCAGGAATGTTGATTGACAAGTCTCTAAATGGAGTAGAGGAGCCAGGAAAGCTGGTCTGCTGTCAGTTTTTCCTAAACACACTTAACTCTAGCAGAGGAATATTCCAACAGACTGAACACGAAAGCAGACAAAGAATTTGCAGCTATGGGTCTCAGGAAAAAAAAAAAAAAGAGAGAGAGAGAAAGAAATACAGCTACTAAGACAGCATTGATGGACGATTCAACCAATAAGCTGTAACACTTGAGGCTCATCGAATGTCTTTTTCTGGAAAAGAAAGGTCTTTTTCATTATTAGCCTTACTGCTATATGTTATTGCATATTTAGCTGCTAAAAAAACCTGTAACACTTGTATGGGCTACAACCAAAAATACGCATTCTAAATAAATGCACCCTTTGTAAGATTACTTCGCATTTTCCAAGTTCTTCAAGAAAGACATTTTCAAGCTTTATTAAAGCCTTTTCCGCTGTAATTTCATACCAGTCCATATTAACCAGTCCAAAATATATTAAAAATGACATGTTTAGGACTGCGGAGCATTTACATGAGTCTGCAACAGTAACATTGAAGAGCAGAAGAATTAGTTCAAACATTTCAGGGCTTAAATGCTAACAGTTATGTAAATATACAAAGAATTCTATTTTACTCTGAATTGAAGCAAGCAAAAACCCAGTTGCTGAATGATGAAAGAAATGGGCCTGCTTGTTTCCAATCTGAGCAAGAAAATGTCAACAAAAACACAGCAATTACAACTTTCAGTGTATCTTTCTGAACGGCTGGGTAGGCATTATAAAGCATTGCAACCGCAGCAATTCAGCAAGCTTTCTTGACAGAAAGAGGGGGGAAATGCTAATCTGTTTCGAGAAATCAGCCACGTGATGTTTGCCTCCAATTAAATGGGGTTCCCCAAGTGATCCAGCATCATTTGATGATAGTGTTCAATGGGTCCTGATGTACTGTGACAAAAGCAGCAGAAACAACCTTCTCTGTCCCCACCACGATCAAGTACTTTTGATAGCTGAGAGCCTTTTCATACTTCCTTTTAACCTGTTACTAGAATTTCAGCACAGCTTTAGTATGTACCCTGACAACCTTTCTCAGCATGGCAGGAAGGTATCATGCACCTATTCTGAAAGGGGTGGCTTCCTTGTAACTTAAACATAGAAAGATTTTCTCCATCTTCCATTTTTCAAGAATTTCAGAAGAGATGTATAGAATACTTACAAACTGACTGACAGCAAACAGAGACACAAAAAGGTACAAGTCCCTAGATTTAAAATAGCTCTAAGTTTTTAAAGTGGACCCATAGGGTGAGAGTAGAGAGGAGATGTCATGCAAACCACTGATTCTGCCTGCTATTTGCTTGTATCACATAAGGAAAATAACAGACAGTGTTTGATTAAAGCCATACCTCTGGTCTATTATGAAGAACAGTTTAAGAAAACCAGTCAATTCCCAGGCACCAGGGAAGCCCTCAATTTCAGCTCTGTACCTGCCCAACCCAGCTCTGGCTGCCCCAGAGCTCCGTAGTGGATGGTGCATTCGAGCGACCCAAGCCATGAGTACTTAGCAGATAAACAGATTATTACTGCAGCCTTGAATAGGGCAGTGCTCAGGAGCTATAAGACCTTCGCTGAGCACAAAATAATTTTGTGGTTTTTGCTTGTATGGACAAAGAATTAAAAAGCCTGCATCCTGAAGATCCAGCCTCCTTCAATGTACCCTGAAGAGTCTCCTGTGTCATGACAAACTAATTGCATGTGTTAAGGGAAGCCTGTTACTTTGGCTTTTTCCACTATACATCAAAAAAACCCCTATGTTTGATTCTACAGCAAATACACTTACAAATACTGAGGGAATCAGCTACAAAGAGACCACACAAGCTGTTCCAGCCTTCCACAGAAGTCTGGGGGTTTTTTTAAGCATAAATACACAGCCACCTCTTCAGTTTGCCCTTTCATCTATTCTGAAACACTTCTTAACACACACACACACACACACACTTCATTTCCTAACTAGCTGATTATATACAAGTTTTAGGGTTGTAGCTTTAAAGTGCTAAAAAAGATGAAGGTAAAACACAGCCTTGATCCTGGAACAGAAGTCAGCAAGGATATTGTGGGTGTCTCACAAGTCACAGAGCTGGGAAGAAAGAAGCCTGTCCTGACCCTGTGTTGAAACCTGATCTAGTTAGAGGCACATGGATTACCATTTATAGAGTTTCTCAGGGGCTGGGGTGAGGGACAAGGAGGGTGGCAGACAGCTCTCGGTCTGGCTGCACGAGCCGCTAGCTGCCAGCAAGGTTATAAAACATGCACATGCTGGGCACCAAGGAAGGATGGTTTTCCTCCCCCTGTTGCAGTGCACCTTCCATGCCACTGCTGTGTTAAACCACCCCGAAAGCATGTCTCTTGAGGAGAACAGCAGTACTGTTTGTTCACAGGCTGGGAAGAAAAGATAAAAGACTGGAGACCAGGGAAGAAAAGGCAGGCAGATTTTTGTCTCACCCTGCAGTTAATCCCCAAAATTAGCAAAGATGCATTGATACAGCCATGCAAGGTACTGCTTTGCTCCCAAAACCAACATACGCATAAGAGTGTGCAGTCCAGTTCTCTACGGGTGAACTGGAAATTACTCTTTGTGGTACCACGTTAATTTTGCCAGCTAATGACCTGTCTCAAAGAACAAGGTAAATGACTCCAAAGTAGAAATTTATGACACTGTGACAGAGAGGTGAGTCTCCTCCAAAAAGCTAGTCAGAGTTGATTTCTGTCTGTTTCTCCACTACGGCAAAGGTAACAGCACAAGATTTTGGAACTATGAAAAAGCAAAGAGCAGACTCTATGCTAAGTTCTTCAACAACAACAGAATTAAAAAAACAAACAAAAAAAATCAGCCATTCCTCTCAAAAAAAACCCCGCAAATATTGCCACTTCCACAAAAAAGCTTTCTGCTTTATATTTCTGGTGTTCAGCCACTGTCTTGGTTAACTACACATTTGCATGAGTTGAAAACAAAAGCATCCCTATTCTCTTATTCAGGCCTATACAGAATGCAGGCACCATGAATTCACAAGCATGTCCAAGTGGGAAACCTCCTTGTCAGGCATCCTCTGCTGCCTGACAGAACAGAGCAGCAATGCAAGCATGGCCCTGCCCACCAGAAAACCCCGAGCTTTCTTCCAGACAGGATCAAACAAAACTGAGAATGCTCCACGAATGCTGGGACATCTGACCTTCCTCCCTTCCCATCGTCCTTCACCGCTGAAGAAATATCATAGCTGCATATGTAAACCAGCACTATGTATAAATGAAGTTTGTGGTTTAACTGACAGAGTACTCATTACATAGGCAAAAATATCTCTTTAGTCCTGTAAGAAGTGTAATTTGATATTCTTGTATCTAATTAAAATAATACAAATTCTCTATGTACAGAAACTGACAACTCTAGAAAAAGGAACTGAGCGGCATCCTCCATTTGTCTCCACTCGATCTAAAGGTCTGTTCTTACAGCTGAAGGTTAAATTGTTCTGCAAGTCACTTCATTCTTCATCCTATGGGCTAGGATGGCCAAAAAGGACACAAATTTGTGCCAGTCAAGGGCGTATTTTTTCTGAACCAGATAGTTGTTGAGAAGAAACTGGGATGAAATCCCCAAATTCATATTTCCCTCAGGCCTCTAATAGGCCATGAGATGCATTAACTTTCTCCACAGAGTGATGGAAGAGAGCCACCAGAGACCGAGGCTAGACTATGACCCGCAATTCTGCAGGGACAGATTCCTATTTCTGCTCCTTGACCTACAAACTAGCTTTGTTTGTTTTATTCTGAAATCCTCTCTTATACAGGAAACACAGAGAGAAAAATCAGCTGGCTTAGGTATAAACTCTAGTCTTCTTTTACATCCCCCAAAGCATCTGCATGGCCAGACTTGCAAATAAACACACATTTTCTATTCTTTGCATTACTACACATTCTAGAAAATAGAAACTTCTACTAATGTCTAGGCAAACATGACAAAACATAATGATGGAGACTGCTGAAACTAAAGAGAATGGAAACATAATCATAGAATATATTAAGTTGGAAGGGACCCATAAGGATCATCAAGTCCAACTCCCTGCTCCTCACAGGACTACCTAACACTAAATCATACGACTAAGAGCGTCATCCAGATGCTCCTTGAACTCCAACAGACTTGGTGCTGTGACCACTTCCAACCACCCTCTCAGTGAAGAACCTTTTCCTAAATGTCCAATCTGAACTTCCTCTGATGAGACTTCATTCCATTTCCTTGTGTCCTATCGCTGGTCACCAGAGAGAAGAGATCAGCACCTCCCCTTCCACTGCCCTTCGAGGAAGTTGTAGATAAAAGAAAATAAAACAAGTTTACAAATCTAGACCAATCCAGTACCACCCCCATGCTTATTTTTTATCAGTTCCTTTGATTTTGGGTGCTTGTGTCTACAACACAAAGAAGTCTATGAACAGAGAAATGCTGTGCTCCCTGAAGAAGCAATATACACATGTCCCACAGCAAAAGTAGGCAGGTAGGTTTTTAACTTAGTTAATACAAATATAAAACTGAAACAGCCAGACTGTGGCCTCTAAACATGCTGTGGCCTGAACTGACAGAGAAAACTGCTCAGACAACAGGGAAAAATGATTTGGGAACATTATTCCACAGAATAATGTCTTTCTGTTTTTCCAATGTAATTCAGAAAATTTCAACCAGTTCTGAAGAGATGAACTTTGGAGCTCACCTCATGGATCCAGCTGGGATAACTAACCTTCAAAATACCTGTATGCAGCTTGTGTTTATGCACCTGTTTGCTGCATGCACACATTGTTTTAGAGATAAAAACAGGGAACATCAACATAGGAAACCATTCTCTTGCTCACCTCCTCTACACAAAGGCCCATTGCTATGAATTTTCGGTAAGGATTCTTGCATGCAGAGAAGAACGTATGTGAGGGGAGGATAGATGCTGCCTGCAACACCAGAGAGCAAAGCTCACTGAGAAGGGTGAAGCAGGGAAAGATGGCATCTGCTCATTCCATCCTTGCCTTTGTAGTTTCACTTGGTTATGAAAGCATTTGCAAGCACAGTTAAAGTGGGGAAATCTGTAAATGAGAGTTAGATCCCACTGCCTTTCAGTGAATTTTAAGGGCCCTTCATCTTCACAAACAGATGCTTCTGAAAATTTTACCTTGCAAATGGAAGTTTTTACATCTCCACGCAAACCGATTAACCAAGCACTTGGAGGTATGCCAACTGTCCAAGTTTGAGTCTCCAGGCAGTGCAGGCCTCAGGTCAGAAACTGGATTAGAATCAAAACTGGCCTGTCGAAATTTTGGATTACTGTGCTCAGAGCACATGCATGATCGCTGCCCGCTGTGACGCCTTCAGGGCAGAGCTGGCAGGACTGGCACCACTCTGCTTTCAGCTGAGACAGATTTGTTGAGTCTCCAGGGTGAGGATTTTTTAGAAAGGTGAAAGGGAAGGCTTAGCTTTTGAGGCTTATACACCAGCTCTTTTAGCCGAGTCTCTTCTCTGCAATGAGATTAACAATGTCTCATGCCTACCACTCTCCTCCCCTCTAAAAGTCAAGGATACTCATTAAGCAACAGGTCACCATAATGCACAACACACCTTGCCACACAATACACAATGCTTGTCTAGCAACAATGATCTCCGCCTTCAGCTTACCTGTTTTATGCACTGCAGCCGGTCATTGGTCTGCTGTATGTGCCTGTCCATAGAATTCATTTTGATTGTCTCCACTTTCTTCTACCTGAAAGCCATTAAAATCCCTCGATCTGCAAGACAAAAGGGACAGTAAAGATCACTGAGCACAGTCCATGCACTTCTACCACCTAAACGATCAAGCAGACCCACTTGCAAGAAACCCAGAGCACATTGCAAGATAAAATAATAATAATCCCAATAACAACGACGGTCTGGCTTTTACAAGGACAAGGGAATAGGGATTCTTCCTAATCTTCCTCTGAGAGAAAATATCCCCCGTAAACATTAAATGAATCAGATATGGCACAGAATTACATGGCCAAAACAAACACAAAATGTCTGTTCTGAAGACTCTGGATTTCTGTATTGAAAATAAAAGTAACAGGTATGCTTTGGACTCTCCTCCAACTAGCAGATCTATTTAATGAGCCCTTGAAATGGCCGAGATGACAGTGAGTGAAGGACTGGGATTCACAACTTGACCAAGACTTTCAGGATGACTAACAACTCCAGATGCACAACCTAGCGTATACGGAAGAGGCCTGATGTTCAAACCAAAGGGCTGAGCAGCAGTTCCTGCATTCTAGAAAAATTGGGCTCTCCAAGGTATTCATAGCTGAACAAACTACTTGGTACTGTGGGAAAAGCATGTCCTGCACTCTTTAGGCCCACCTCTAACAAACTGTGTAATTTAGGGCAAATTAAAAACATCTAGAAAATGGAAACAAAGGCTCAGAGTAGTGTTAGGAGTTCTAATTCATGTTGCTACAGCTTTATATAATCATCAAATGAAAACCATCAACAAGTTATGATGATCTAAAGAGCAAACCCACAGTCCCCTAAGCCCACAACTGATGCTCGTCCTGCTGAGTTATGTTTGCGGATACAGCTTGGTACACACTGATGCCATCAAGATGAGCCCTGCTCTACATTACACTCCATGATCACACGTAAGTGGCTCTTTGTCAAGACAACAGTATGTGTCTGGAATCAAGAACAACGCCCGCAAGAGGGGGAAATGGTAGGTGCTAAATCAGCATGTACACATCATGCTGAGTTCACCATTTACCTCTCTTACCCCTGTGTTCAGACTGGGGTAAAGGGTTAGCCGTAGCAGAAACAGCTCTAGTGATCTGAAAGGCAGGAATGGGCAAAATGCCACCCAAACTTGGACCAAGAGCAAGACACTAAAAGCACAAGTAAGTGTAAGTATGCCTCCTGGTGTGGGCATGGTTTGCATTTCACTGGCCCCCTTCCACCCACTCCCCCTCTCTGGCCCTGGTCTTATAGTTTTCCTACAGAGGCAGAACAGCAGATCATAAAGACAGAAGCCAACAACTAATCAACGGTTTCAGTCCCCCAAACGGTTTGCACCATGACTTCTATTTATTTATGTTTTAAGTAGAACTGCATGAGACTCCAGCCTGTACTTAATAAGCTGAGCAGTTTTAAGTGCTTTTTTCTAGAATTCACTTCTCAGGGGCACAGAGATGTTTCACACATACATATGTATACTCTGCTGTTCCAATCACTTTCATGGCATCTAAAATGGAAATGAAGCCATAGATACCGCGCATTGGAACATGAAAACAGTCTTTGCCTACAAATTCCTGTATCCTTTTACTGCAACAGAGCGGTATGGTCTAAGAAGTTTTATCCTCACACTCATAAATAGGGAGCAGGCACAGATTCAGAAATACATAACCAAATACTGTATTTATATAAAACTTTATACTAGCACAAGCAAGGTCCTGGACTCACAGAGTAACCTCTCCCTCATGAATCTCTTCAGTGGCTCTGAGCAGTTTCTTATTCAGAGAGCTGTCCATGACAAAACTCTTTTCCATTCCCTACATACACGAGAGACAGCAAATTTTTCAGATAGCTGTTTGGTTAGAGAAGCTGACCACTCACCACTCCTACACAACTCAACATCTCCTCAGTTAAAGCACCTCTACAAGTCCAACACTGTCTGTACTCAACCCCCAGAAGGAAAAGAGTATTCCCCGTGGTGGGAACCCTGACTGCACGGCTGTCACGGCGAGACAGACTCCAGACCACAGCATCCGCGTGCATCCCACACACCCCAAGCCGCCTGAGATTTCTGTACCTAGCTGATAATGTTATTCCATGGCTCCTGCTGGATTAGACTCCAGGAAAGAAATTTTTTCTGCTAGACAGCTAAATGAGGTCTTATAACAGCAGCTCAAGCTCCTCATCTCCACACTCTAAACACAAGAGGGTTCAATAAAGCACTCCTGTCAATAAATTACAATGCTTATAAAATGGAAAAGCCAGTTTCACATAAAAGTATTATCGTTTGATTATGCCACTGCTACCTTCTCAATAGCAAATGCCATCCAAAGGTCCTCTAGCAAATGTAAATTGATATATTTTATTAAAAGTGAGTAACACAGTCTTATCTGCTTGTAAGACCCCCAAACAGACCTCAGTAGTCATGAAGTTTAATCTCTCAGTGGACAGCAGAGGTATTTATCAAGAGATAAGCTAGCCCAGACATGACACCACTTCAGCAGTGATCCATCTTAGAAGCTGGGACACATTATCTGCATTTTAATTGAACATCAGGACAGATGGGGAAGGGCATGCTGAAAACAAATACAAATGTATACCTGAACATAGATTTTTGTTGAAATATTTGAAGAAAGGCAAACTGAGGGTTTTTTTTTTTTATTATTTTTAAAGTAGTCAGGACACTTTTGCTTAATGAACCAACGAGGAAAATACCCTATTTCTAGTTGACTTTGTAACACAATTCTTTTCTATTTTGGCATTACCTATTTAACCTCCTGTTATGGGTTTGTGTGGCGCGGTTTTCCTTGGTGGCAGGGGGGGG